>SJXQ01001198.1:13015-24651 GCA_006408695.1 Aepyceros melampus
CAAACTTGTAGAGGCAACACAGAGACATATAGAGACACACACACTGAGAGACACACACTGACACATACACATACAGAGAGAGACACACATACAGAGACACAGATACACACTGAGAAACAGACACAAAAAAACTGAGAAACTCAAACACAAGGACCCTCAGAGACACACACACTCAGAGAGCAAGACACACAGACTGAGAGAGTCACACACACTGAGAGAAAGACACAAACACCCTGAGAGTCATACACACTGAGAGAGAGTGACACAGACACACTGAGAGACACACACAAGAGAAAGACACACACATTCACAGGGAGACACACACACACTGAGAGAGACACACACACACATGCTAAGAACTAGAAACCTTCACACTAAAGGAGTCACACACACTGAGAGAGATAGACAACCTGAGAGACACAAACACTCGGAGAGTCACACATTCTGAGACACACACATGGAGACACACAGATTCAGAGTGGCACACACATTGACAGAGACACACACACACTTAGATACACACATACAGAGAGAGATACACACACACACTGAGTGAGAGAGAGACATCCACAGAGAGAGAGAAAGAAACAGACAGAGACACACACACAAAGAGAGACAAAACACTGACTGAGAGACAGATACATGGAGAGGCACAAAGAGACACATAGAGGCACACACACTGAGAGACAAACATACTGAGAAACATACACATACACAGAGAGGGACACACACAAGATAAGAACCAGAAACATTCACACTGAAAGAGACACACTCACTGAGAGAGACACACATGAGAGAGACACACACTGTAAAAGAGTGAAAACACAATATACAGAGAAAGAGACACACTGAGAGAGACACAATGACACAGACATCCACACAGAGAAGGAGAAACAGGCACTGAGAAACACACACGCTGAGAGAGACATACACAGTGAGTGAGAGGCACAAACAATGTGGGACACACACGGTGAAACCCACACACAGGCTAAGAGACATAGACATACAGAGAGAGAGACTCACATACACTGAGAAACACAAACACACTAAGAGACAGACACACTGAGACACTCACACAAACACTAACCACAGACACACAAAACCGAGGCAGATACACAGTGAGACAGACACATACATTGAGAGACATAATGGGAGACCCACGAAGAGAGACACTGTTGGAGTCACACAGAGACACACACACACAGAAACACACACCCTGAAAGACACACACACACACACTGTGAGTGCTCCCCACACACTGAAAGAGAGAGACAAACACACACATGCTGAGAAACACACACACTGAGGGAGACATAGACAGTGAGAGAGAGACCCAGATATTGTGATACCCACACACTGAGATACATATACACACTTAGAGACATATACATACAGAGAGACACACACACTTAGAGACATATACATACAGAGAGACACACACACTGAGAGATAGGGAGACAAACACAGTGAGAGAGAGAAACACTCACAGAAAAAGACTTAAACACTGAGAGAGACTCAAAAACAGAGAGACAAGATAGAGACACACACACTCAGAGACTCACATTGAAGCACATACACATACAGAGAGACACACAAACAGAGACATAGATACACACTGAGAAACAGACACACACACTGAGAGAGATACATGCACAGGGACCCACAGAGGCACACACACTCATAGAGAAAGACACACAGTCTGAGAGAGTCACATACACTGGGAGAGAGATACAAACACACTGAGAGACACACACACAAGAGACAGACACACATTCTCAGGGAGACACATAAACACTGAGAGAAATAACAGAGAGAGAGAGACATGCACACTAAGAACCAGAAACACTCACACTGAATGAGACTCACACACTGAGAGAGACACACACACTGAGAGACACATATTCTGAGAGACACACACTGAGACACACAAATTGAGGGTGATTCACACACTTAGAGATATACACATACAGAGAGAGATACACACACACACACTTAGAGAGAGACATCCACACTGAGAGAGAGAAACACATACTGAGACATACACACAAAAAAAGATTTAAACATTGACAGAGACACATAGAAAAACACACTGAGAGGCACACACTGACACATACACATACAGAGAGAGACACACACAGAGAGACACAGATACACCCTGAGAAACAGACACACACACACTGAGAGAGACACACACACAGGGACCCTCAGAGACACACACACTAAGAGAGCAAGACACACAGAGAGACACAAACACACTTAGAGTCACACCATTGAGAGAGACACAAACAAACTGAGAGACACACACAAGAGAGAGACACACACATTCACAGGGAGAAACACACACAATGAGAGACATACACACTGAGAGAGAGACACACACACGCTAAGAACCAGAAACCCTCACACTGAAGGAGTGCAACACACTGAGAGAGACACACTACCTGAGAAAGAGAGACACAAACACTTGGAGAGATACACATTCAGAGAGACACATACAGATTCACACAAACTGAGGGTGACCCACACACTAATAGAGACACACACATGTAGAGACATACACATACAGAGAGAGATACACACACACACACACTGAGAAAGAGATCCACACTGAGAGAGAGAAGCACACACTGAGACACACACACAAAAAGAGACTTAAACACTGACTGAGAGACACAAACACAAAGAGGCAACACAGAGACACATAGAGACACACACAGTGAGAAGCACACACTGACACATACACATACAGAGAGAGTCACACACAGACACAGACACAGATACACCCTGAGAAACAGACACACACACACACTGAGAGACACATACACACAGGGACCCTTAGAGACACACACACTCAGAGAACAAGACACACAGACAGAGAGTCACAAACACACTGAGAGTCACATACACACTGAGAGACACACACAAGAGAGAGACACACACATTCATAGGGAGACACACACACACTTAGAGAGAGAGACACACAAACACAACAAGAACCAGAAACCCTCACACTGAATGAGTAACACACACTGAGAGAGACAAAAAACCTGAGATAGAGACACAAACACTCAGAGAGTCACACATTCTGAGACACACACACAGAGACACATAAATTGAGAGTGATACACATTGACAGAGAAACAAACACACTTAGAGACACACATACAGAGAGAGATAGAGAAACAGAGACACATACACAGAGAGTCTAAAACACAGACTGAGAGACACATACATGTAGAGGCACACAGAGACACATAGAGATACACACACTGAGATACACACACTGAGAGGAGACACAAACAACCTGAGAGTCATACACACTGAGAGAGACACAAACACACTGAGAGTCACACACACAAGAGACAGACACACACATTCTCAGGGAGACACACAGACACTGAGAGAAAGAGAGAGACACACACACACTCACGCTAAGAACCAGAAACGCTCACACTGAATGAGACACACACACTGAGAGACAAACATTCTGAGAGACACACACTGAGACACACAAATTGAGAGTGACTCACACACTAAGAGACAGACACATACAGAGAGAGAATCACACACACAGAGACACTGATACACACTGAGAAACAGACACACAAAAAACTGAGAGAGACACACACAGGGACCCTCAGAGACACACATACTCAGAGAGCAAAACACACAGACTGAGAGAGTCAAACACACTGAGAGAGACACAAACACCCTGAAAGTCACACACACTGAGAGAGACACACAAAGAGAGATACACACTGTGAAAGAGTGAACACACAATATACAGAGACACAGACACACTGAGACAGACACACACAGTGAAACAGACATCCACACAGAGAAGGAGATACAAGCACTGAGAGACACACACACTGAGAGAGATATACACATTGAGAGGCACAAACATTGTGAGACACACACGGGGAAACCCACACACAGGCTTAGAGACATAGACATACAGAGAGAGAGACTCACACACACTGAGAGATACAAACACACTGAGAGATTCACACAAACACTAAAAACAGACACACAACACTGAGGCAGACACACAGTGAGACAGACAGACACACACACATTGAGACACACAATGGGAGACGCACGAACAGAGACATTGTGGGAGTTGCACAGAGACATACACACACAGAAACACACACCCTGAAAGACACACACACACTCACTGAGTATTCTCCACACACACTGAGAGAGAGAGACAAACACACACACACTGAGAGACACACACACTGATATAGATATACACAGTGAGAGAGAGACCCAGATATTGTGAGACACTCACACTGAGACACACACAATACTTAGAGACATATACATACAGGGAGAGACACACAGGCACACTGATAGGGAGACAAACACAGTGAGAGAGAGAAAGAGAAAAACAACTTAAATACTGAGAGAGAGAGACTCAAAAACAGAAAGACAACATAGAGACATGCACGCTCAGAGCCTCACACTGAAACACATACACATACAGAGAGAAACACACACACAGAGACACAGATAAACACTGAGACACACACACAAACACACACACATTTGGAGACATATACATACAGAGAGAGACACACACATATTGTGAGAGAATTACACACTGAGAGAGAGAAACACTCACAGAGAAAAACTTAAACACTGAGAGAGAGACACAAAAAGAGAGAGAGAACAGAGACACACAAACTGAGAGACACACACTGAAGCACATACACATACAGAGAGAGACTCACACACAGAGACACAGACACATATTGAGAAACAGACACACACACTGAGAAAGACACACACACAGACACTTTCAGAGATCCACACCATCAGAGAGTGAGACACACACACTGTGAGAGTCACACACACTGAGAGAGAGACAAAAACACCCTGAGAGTTACACATACTGAGAGACACAAACACCCTGAGAGTCACACACAATAGAGAGACACACACATTCACAAGGAGACACACACACACACACTGAGGGACATAAACATAGAGAGAGACACACACACACACTAAGAAGCAGAAACACTCACACTGAACAAGACACACACACTGAGAGAGACACACAAACTGAGAGACACAGACAGAGACACAAAAATTGAGAGAGACACACACACTGAGAGAGACACACACACAGGGACCCACAGAGACACACACACTCAGAGAGCAAGACAGACAGACTGAGAGAGTCACGTATACTTAGAGAGAGACACAAACACCCTGAGAGTCACACACTGAGAGACTCAGACACTAAAAAGAAACACACAACGCTGAGGCAGACACACAGTGAGATAGACACACACACATAGAGGGAGAGATACAATGTGAGACCACAAACAGAGACAATGTGGAGATACAGACACACACAGACACACACACTGAAAGATACAAACACACTGAGAGTTAGCCATGTACACAGTGAGGGAGAGAGAAAAATGCACACACACTGAGAGACATACACAGTGAGAGAGAGAGACACACGTATTGAGAGAGACAAACATGGTTAGACCAGAAACACTCACACTGAAAGAAACACACACACTGAGAGAGACACACACACTGAGAGAGAGACAAAAACACACTGAGAGACACACATACTGAGAGACACAGACAGAGACAAACAAATGGAGAGTGACACACACACTGAGAGAGACACCCACATCCAGGAAGAGAAACAAACTCTTGAGAGTGAGACACACATACACATATTGAGGGAGAGAAACATACACACAGAGAGCAAGACACAAACTCCCACACTGAGAGAGACATACAAACACTGAGAGAGACCCACCTACACAACTGGGAGGGAGAGACGCATATACTGAGAGACACACAGAGACAATAAAAATAGACACACAGCCCTGAGGCAGACACACAATGAGAAAGACTCACCCACATTGAGAGAGAGACACACTGGGAGACACACGAACAGAGACACTGAGAGTCACACAGGGACACACACACATACTGACAGAGACACACACTGTGAAAGTGGGAACACACAACATACAGAGACACAAACACACTGAGAGAGACACACACACTGAGACACACACACACACACTGAGAGAGACAGACATCTACATTGAGAAGGAGAAAAACCCACTGAGAAACACACACACTGTGAGAGACATACACAATGAGACAGAGACACACACACAGAGACACACACACAAATAGAGACACAGACATACAGAGAGAGACCCACACACATTGAGAAAGAGGGAGAGATCTACACTGAGAGACAGAAACACACACTGAGAGACACACCCAATGAGAGAGACATAAACAGTGAGAGAGAGACACAAACACACTGATAGTCACACACACTTTGAGAAAGACACATACACATGACACTAAAAATAATCACACAACATTAAGGTAGACAAACAATGAGAAAGACACACACATTAAGAGAGAGACACACCAGGAGACACACGACCAGAGACACTGTGAGAGTCACACATGGACACACACAGAGAGNAGAGACACAGAGAGAGAGAGACAGACACACACACTTAGAGATATACACATACAGAAAGAGATACACACACTGAGAGAGAGAGAGAGAGAGACATCCCCACTGAGAGAGAGAAACACACACAGAGACACACACAAATGGAGACTTGCACAGTGAGAGAGAGATACAGACATTGTGAGACACACACACACACTTAGAGACATATACATACAGAGAGAAACACACACACACACTGAGAGCTAGAGAGACATCCAGGCTGAGAGAGAGAACCACACATGGATAAAGACTTAAACACTGAGAGAGACACACAAAAACAGAGAGGCAACATAGAGACACACACACTGATAGACACACATTGAAACACATATACATACAGAGAGAGAGACACACACACAGAGACACAGACACACAGTGAGAAACAGACACACACACAGACCCTCACCGAGACCCACACCATCAGAGCAAGACACACACCCTGTGAGTGTCACACATACTGAGAGAGAGACAAAAACACCTTGAGAGTCACACACTAAGAGAGAGACACAAACACACTGAGAGTCACACATATTGAGAGAGAGACACAAGTACACTGAGAGACACACACAAGAGAGACACACACATTCACAGGGAGACTCACACATACTGAGAAACACACAGAGAGAGAGAGACACACATACACTCAGAACCAGAAACACTCACACTGAGAGAGACACACTCACACACTGAGAGACACACATTCTGAGAGACACACACAGAGACACACAAATTGAAGTGACACACACACTGAGAGAGACACACACACACTTAGACACACACACACTTAGAGACATACACATACAGAGAGAGATACACACAGAAAGACACAGATACCCATTGAGGAACAGACACACACACACTGAGAGAATCTCACAAACAGGGACCCACAGAGACACACACACACTCAAAGAGCAAGACATACTGTGAGGGTCACATATACTGAGAGAGAGACACAAACACACTGAGAGTCACACACACTCAGAGACTCACACAGACACTAAAATGAGACACACAACTCTGAGGCAGACAGTGTGACAGACACACAAGATAGAGGGATAGACAAAATGGGAGACACACCAACAGAGACACTGTGGAGACACACAGAGACACACACACACATTGAAAGATACACACAAACTGAGAGTTAGCCATGCACACAGTGAGAGAGAGAAAAACACACACACACTGAGAGACACACACACTGAGAGAGAAATACACAGTGAGAGAGAGACACACACACATTAAGAACCACAAACACTCACACTGAAAGAGACACACACACTGAGAGAGAGACAAAATCACACAGAGACATACATACTGAGAGACACAGACAGAGACACACAAATTGAGAGTGATGCACACACTGAGACAGACACCCACATCCAGGAAGAGAAACACACTCCTGAGAGCGAGACACACACACACACACATTGAGGGAGAGAAACACTCACACAGAGAGTGAGAAACAAACTCCCACACTGAGAGAGATACAAAAACACAGAGAGACGCACCTACACAACTGTGAGGGAGAGATACACATACTGAGAGACACACACAGACACTAAAAATAGATACCCAACACTGAACCAGACACACAATGAGACAGACACACACACACATTGATAGAGAGACACACTGGGAGACTCATGAACAGAGACACTGAGAGTCACACAGGGACACACACACTGACAGAGACACACAATGTGAAAGAGGGATCACACAACATGCAGAGACACATACACACTTAGAGAGACACACACACACTGAGAGAGACAGACATCTGCACTGAAAAGGAGAAAAACACATTGAGAAACACACACACTGAGAGAGACATACACACTGAGAGACAGACACAAACATTGTGAGACACACACACTGAGACACACACACACAGACATAGACATACAGAGAGAGACCCACACACACTGAGAGAAAGAGAGAGAGCCACACTGAGAGACAGAAACACACACTGAGAGACACACCAACTGAGAGAGACATACACACTGTGAGAGAGACAGAAACACAGTGAGATACACACATCCTGAGATACACACAGACACTAAAAATAGACACACAACCCTGAGGTAGAAACACAATGAGAATACACACTGAGAGACAGACACAAACATTGTGAGACACACACACTGAGACACACACACACAGACATAGACATACAGAGAGAGACCCACACACACTGAGAGAAAGAGAGAGAGCCACACTGAGAGACAGAAACACACACTGAGAGACACACCAACTGAGAGAGACATACACACTGTGAGAGAGACAGAAACACAGTGAGATACACACATCCTGAGATACACACAGACACTAAAAATAGACACACAACCCTGAGGTAGAAACACAATGAGAAAGACACACACATTAAGAGAGAGACACACCAGGAGACACATGAACAGAAACACTGTGAGTGTCACACATAGACACACACAGAGAGAGACACACACACATGGAAAGAGACACACACATACTGAGAGTTAGCCATGCAAGCTGAGAGAGAGAGACAAACACACAAACACTGAGAGAGACGCACATGAGAGAGACACACACTGTGAAAGAGTGAACACACAATATACAGAGACACAGACACACTGAGAGAGATACACACAATGAGACAGACATCCACACTGAGGAGGAGAAATACACACTGAGAGACACACACTGAGAGAAACATACACACTGAGTGAGAGGCACAAACATTGTGAGACACACACTGTGACACCCACACACATGCTTAGAGACATAGACATACAGAGAGAGTGACACACACTGAGAGACACAAACACACTGAGATACAGACACAATGAGAGACTCACACAAACACTAAAAACAGACACATAACACTGAGGCAGACACACAGTGAGACAGACAAACACACATTGAGAGACACAATGTGAGACACACAAACAGAGACACTGTGGGAGTCACACAGAGACACACAAACACAGAAACACACCCTGAAAGAGACACACACACAGATTGAGAGTTATCGATGCACACTGAGAGAGACAAACACACAAACGCTGAATACACACACACACGGAGAGAGACATACACCATGAGAGAGAGACACATTCACTGTGAGACACACACACACACTTAGAGACATATACATACAGAGAGACACACACACACACTGAGAGTCACACATATTGAGAGAGAGACACAAACACAAGGAAGAGACACACACATTCACAGAGAGCCACACACACTGAGAAACATGCACAAAGAGAGACACACACACACGCTAAGAACCAGAAACACTCACATTGAATGAGACTCACACACTGAGAGAGACACATAATGAGAGAGAGACACACACAAACACACTGTGAGACACACATTCTGAGAGACAAGCAACAGTAGAACTCAACATGGAACACATTTGTTCAAAATTGGGAAAGGAGTATATTAAAGCTGAATTATCACCCTGGTTATTTAACTTATATGCATAGTACATCATGTGAAATGCCAGGCTGGATGAATCCTGAGCTGAAATCAAGATTGCTGGGGTCTCATTCTGGTCTTTATTTGCATTTCTCTGTTAATGAGTGATGTTGAGCATCTTTTCATGTGTTTGTTAGCCATCTGTATGTCTTCTTTGGAGAAATGTCTAGTTCTTTGGCCCATTTTTTGATTGGGTGATTTATTTTTCTGGAATTGAGCTGCATATATTGCTTCTATATTTTTGGGATTAGTTTTTGTCAGTTGCTTCATTTGCTATTATTTTCTCCCATTCCGAAGGCTGTCTTTTCACCTTGCTTATAGTTTCCTTTGTTGTGCAGAAGCTTTTAATTTTAATTAGATCCCATTTGTTTACTTTTATTTTATTTCCAGTGTTCTGGGAGGTGGATAATGGAGGATCCTGCTGTGATGTATGTCGGAGAGTGTTTTGCCTATGTGCTCCTCTAGGAGTTTTATAGTTTCTGGTCTTATGTTTAGATCTTTAATCCATTTTGAGTTTATTTTTGTGTACCATTTCACACCAGTCAGAATGGCTGTGATCCAAAAATCTACAAGCAATAAATGCTGGAGAGGGTGTGGAGAAAGGGAACCCTCTTACACTGTTGGTGGGAATGCAAATTAGTACAGCCACTATGGAGAACAGTGTGGAAATTCCTTAAAAAACTGGAAATTGAACTGCCTTTTGACCCACCAATCCCACCGCTGGGCATACACATCGAGGAAACCAGAATTGAAAGAGACACTTGTACCCCAGTGTTCATTGCAGCACTGTTTATAATAGCCAGGACATGGAAGCAACCTAGATGTCCATCAGCAGATAAATGGATAAGAAAGCTTTGGTACATGTACACAATGGAGTATTACTCAGCAATTAAAAAGAATACATTTGAATCAGTACTAATGAGATGGATGAAATTGGAGCCAATTATACAGAGTGAAGTAAGCCAGAAAGAAAAACACCAATACAGTATACTAACACATATGTATGGAATTTAGAAAGATGGTAATGATAACCCTGTATGTGAGACAGCAAAAGAGACACAGATATATAGAACAGTCTTTTGGACTCTGTGGGAGAGGGAGAGGGTGGGATGATTTGGGAGAATGGCATTGAAACATGTATACTATCATGTAAGAAACGAATTGCCAGTCTAGATTCAATACAGGATACAGGATGCTTGGGGCTGGTGCACTGGGATGACCCAGAGAGATGATATGGGGAGAAAGGTGGGAGGGGGCATTCAGGATTGGGAACTCATGTACACCCATGGCAGATTCATGTCAATGTATGGCAAAACCAATAGAGTATTTTAAAGTAAAATAAAAAATAAATTTTAAAAGTAAATAAAGTTAGAAAAAAAAAAGATTGCTGGCCTGTCCCTCCTATGTGAGGACATGGCTAGAAGGTTGCTGTCCACAGACCAGGAAAGAACCCTCAGTCATCAGCTCTACAGGGACAATGATCATGGACAATAAGAAATCAATGCTGGGGGGCGCCTAAGATGGCGGAGGAATAGGACAGAGAGACCACTTTCTCCCGCACAAATTCATCAAAAGAACATCTCAACGCTGAGTAAATTCTACAGGGCAACTTCTGAATGCGAGCAGAGGACATCAGGCATCCAGAAAAGCA
>SJXQ01001199.1:0-12845 GCA_006408695.1 Aepyceros melampus
CTGTGGTGTTGGAGAAGACTCTTGAGAGTCCCTTGGACTGCAAGGAGATCCAACCAGTCCATTCTGAAGGAGATCAGCCCTGGGATTTCTTTGGAAGGAATGATGCTAAAGCTGAAACTCCAGTGCTTTGGCCACCTCATGCGAAGAGTTGACTCATTGGAAAAGACCCTGATGCTGGGAGGGGTTGGGGGCAGGAGGAGAAGGGGACGACAGAGGATGAGATGGCTGGATGGCATCACAGACTCGATGAACATGAGTCTGAGTGAACTCGGGGAGATGGTGATGGACAGGGAGGCCTGGCGAGCTGCGATTCACGGGGTCGCAGAGTCGGACACGACTGAGCGACTGAACTGAACTGTGGAGCTCACATTTTATCAGGGGAAGCAGCAATAAACAATCCATAAAATAAACAAAGAAGTTATAATAGTATCTTGAAAAGTGGGGCTATGGGAAAAAGAAAACAAACAAAGAAAAAACAGAGGATAAAGAATTCCCAAATCAGGGAAGGATAAATTAGGAGACTGAGATTAACATATACACATTGCTATATATAAAATAGATAACCAACAAGGACCTACTGTTTAGCACAGGGAACTCTACTCAGTATTTTGTAATAACCTATAAGGGAAGAGAATCTGAAGAAGAATGTATATATGTGTGTGTGTGTGTGTGTGTGTATGTATAATGAAATTTCTGTGCTGTATACCTGAAACCAACATGATGTTTCAAATCAACTATACTTCCATACAAATATTAATTTAAAAATAAGTAAATGAATAAAGAATTTCCTCATCAGAGGTTGAGGGCAAGTAGGTTGCAGTATTAAATAGAGTGGTTAGGGTTGCCTCATTCCAAAGGAGAGATTTGAACAAATACACAAAGGAGGGGAAAAAGTCAGTTAAGTAGTGGGGAAGGAGCCTTCCAGCCCAATCCCAGGCTGACTGGGACTGAGAGAACAGGCAGCGTGAAGGTCCTGAGGAAGGAGTCTAGCAGGGGTCTTCCTGTGCAAGGAACAGTGAGGAGCCAGGTGGCTGGAGCTCAGGGCATGATGGGGAAAGTAGCTTTTACTCTTAATGAAATGGGGGACCACTGTAGGGTTTTACACAGAGTGACATGATCTGACATATTTTATAACTCTTGGGTTTTTTGGGGGGTGCTGTGCTGAGTCTTCATTGGGGTGCATGGGCTTCTCTTGTGGTACACACGCTTAGCTGCTCCAAGGCATGTGGGATCTTAGTTTCCAG
Organism: Aepyceros melampus; assembly: GCA_006408695.1. Classification (NCBI taxonomy): domain Eukaryota; kingdom Metazoa; phylum Chordata; class Mammalia; order Artiodactyla; family Bovidae; genus Aepyceros; species Aepyceros melampus. The sequence goes on from SJXQ01001199.1 coordinate 1,245, forward strand.
ACCAGGGATCAGACCCCCATCCCCTGTATTGGTAGGTGGATTCTTAACCACTGGACCACCAGAGAAGTCTCATCTGAGCTATTTTAGAAGGAATATTCTGACACTAGCGTTGAGAAGAAAGAGGGCAAGGATAGAATGTGGAGATCTTGTTCGCAAAGATCTTGCATTAATCCAAGAAAGAGACCATGGGGCTCCAGCCACAGTAGTAACTGGAAAGATAGTGGTTACCTGTGCAGGGGGTGGCAATGGCTGCAGGCAGCCGCAGGGGTGCGGCTGTGGTTGGGGAGGGGTCTCACAGGGAGCTCTTGGTTGATAATATGTTTTTCAACCTACCTGGGTGACGTTTATGTGAGTGTTCATTTCATAATTATTTATTAAACTGCACTTATGTGTTTTATTAATGTTTCTGGTGTTGCTATTGTTCAGTTGCTCAGTCGTGTCTGACTCTGTGACCCCATGGTATCTATATTCTAATTCACAATAAAATAAGAAATAAAGAAGTAACCTAAGGAGATCAGCTAGTCAATGGCTGGGACAGATTGGGATCCAGTTCCAGTGACTTCTACTCTACCACTTCAGCCCAAGGCATGGGGCCCAGCTCAACTTTCCTATATTCTGGTGTTGTAGCTTAGGGCAAACCCTGTCACCTCTCCCAGGTCCTGGGTTTAATCTGGGAAACCAGGCAAATACTCTGCTTCCTCACTTCTTCAGGTGCTGTGAAGATCACAAAGTGTTTTGTAAGCTGCCAAAAAGCACACATTACTGTTATTATTTTATTGGATTTTTAAAAGCATCTTTATGATATAATTGAAGTATGATGAAATTTACACATTTAAGGTACACAATTTGATGAGTTTTAACACATGCATACACGATAAAAATGTTACCACAATTAAGATCATACACATAGGGAATTCCCTGGCCGTCCAATGGTTACAACTCTGCCCTCTCACTGCCAAGGGCCTGAGTTCAATCCCTGATCAAGGAACTAAGATCCCAAGAGTTAGATGGGTGGCATAGCCAAAAAAAAAAAAAAAAAAGATAATACACACATCCTACATCTCCCAAAGTTTCCTTCTATTCTTTTGTAATTAATCCCTCCTTGTCCTAACTCTGTATTTCCAGGATACATCATTTTTCTTTTGGGCAATAAAGATTATGTTTGCATTTTCTAAAATTCTATACAAATGGAATCATATAGTCTTTTTTGTATGAATTGTTTTGTTCAGCTTAGTTTCTTTGAGATTTATCCACATTATGCATGTATCAATAGTTCTCTCCTTTTTACAGCTAAGTAGTATCCCAGGGACGGGGGAGCCTGGTGGGCTGCCATCTATGGGGTCGTACAGAGTCGGACACAACTGAAGCGACTTAGCAGCAGCAGCAGCAGTATTCCATCACGAAGATAAACTATGATTTATCCATTCTCCAGTTGATTGGAAATGTTTCTACTTTGGGCTATTACAGATAAAACTACTATGGATGTTCTCATACAGCTTTGATTTCTCTTGGGTAAATTCCTAGGAGCAGACTGGCTGGGTCATATGGTAAGTGTGTTGAACTTTTTAAGAAGCTGCCAAACCATTTCCACAGAGGTTAAACCATTTTACATTCTCACCAGCAGTGTATGAGAATTCTGGTTGCTTACTGTCTTCATCAACACCTGGCAAATTCAGTCTTTTTTCACTTTAGCTATTCTAGGAGTGTGTATCCGTGTCTACTTGCAGGGCTTATTTTGTATTTTCCTAATGACTAAAGACATTGGAGCATGTTTCATATGCTAATTGACCATCCATATATCTTCTCTGATGATATAACTATTAAATCTTTTGCTCACTTTTTATTTGCCTTGTTATATGGAGTTGTAAGAGCTCTTTATTGTGCATAAAAATTCTCTGTCAGATAGATGTTTTGCAAATATTTTGTCCCAGCCTGTGGCTTGCCTTTTAATTTTCTTAACTTTTTTTTTTTTTTAATATAATTTATTTATTCTTGGCTATGCTGGGTCTCCATTGTTACGGTGGCTTTTCTCTGATTGCAACGAATGGTGCACAGGCTTTTCACTGCAGTAACCTCTCTTGTAGCAGAGTAGGGGCTCTAGGGCATGCAGGCTTCATTAGTGAGGCACGTGGATTCAATAGTTGCAGCTGCCAGGCTCTAGAGCATAAGCTCAGTAGTTGTGGCTCGAGGGTCTAGTTGCTCCTTGGCACTTGGGATCTTCCCAGACTAGGGATCAAACCTATGTCTTCTGCATTGGCAGGTAGATTCTTTACTACTGAGCCACCAGGGAAGGCCCAATAATATTGTTTTGAAGAACAAAGAATTTTCACTTTGATGACATCAAATTTGTTTTTTGTTATTCACCTATTTTTCTGGTTTTATAATTCTACTTCTTACATTTAAATCTTTTGAGTTAATCTATCTATATGGTCAGATTTTTGTTTGTTTTGGCATAGTGAAAGTCTATAAGTCACGTCCGACTTTTTGAGAACCCATGGACTGAAGCCTGCCAGGCTCCCCTGTCCATGGACTGGAATGGGTTGCCATTTCCTTCTCCAGGGGATCTTCGCGACCCAGGGATCGAACTTAGGTCTCCTGAATTGCAGGCAGATTCTTGACCGTCTGGAGCCACCAAGAGGCTCTCTCTTGACGGTGGTACACGTGCACAAATACTTGCCACGAATGCCTTACCCCTAATTGGAATTATGCCCCCAATCTTTTCCCTGTCTTCAAGGGCTGTACTTTTGTTTGTTTTTCTGACTATGGCTTCTGAATGCGAAGCAACTCCGGGAAGAACCGATGGAGCGTGCAACTGCCAGCACTACAAGTCGCAAAGAGGCCTCCTGAAGGGAATAGCCACGCACTCGTCTTAGTCCAACCAGTTCGCGGCTTCCGAGGCACCAGCTACACAGGCGGCGGTTGCGACCCGGACTCCGCTCCGCGCTCGAGGGGCGGGGCCGGAAGTAATTTACGTCTCCCGGTTGCTAAGAGACGAAGCTTCCACAAACCAGACTGAGGGTCTCAGGCTTCTTTTCCTTCCTTTCTCCGCTTCAGCGTCTCCGAATTCCGTCACCATGGCGGACCCAGAAAATGAAGTCTTGCGAAGCACCTTTCCATCTTACATGGCGGAGGGCGAGCGGCTGTATCTATGCGGGGAGTTCTCTAAAGCCGCACATAGCTTCAGCAATGTGAGTCGTGCTCTGAAACGTTCAGCTACCCATCACTGGGGTCTTGGTGATGCCTGGACCACCCTATTGTTTCCACGATTCCATTGTTACTGATTGATGCACCGCTGTCAAAGATAAACCCTTGTTTAGCCATTTTCTACCATTTCCCATTTGTATTCTACCTGGTTGTTAATAACCAACCTCTGCGCTAACAGTGACCCCGTCTCCTACATTTTCGCTCAAATGTGTCGTGATTGGTCTCCTTCCTGTTTCCCATAACTGGGTAGGACGTTGGCTAGGGGGCTGCTTGCAGAAGGGAAGTCTCTGGCACACAGCTGCTTATTGAAGGTGGTCGGTCAGTAAATAACATCATAAAACTTTACTGTAGTATACATTGTTCCAACCCACCCTAAGGCGGATAGCAGTTGAGCGCTGTTCTTGAGTACCAGACATACTGCTAAGTGGCAAGCTTAGGGGGAGGTGCTGTTATTATGCCATTTTGAAGATAAGAAAGCTTTTATAGAAGTTGAGTAATATGCCTAAGATCACTGAACTGGCAGGTGGCAGAGGAGGGATTCAAACTCAGGCAGTCAGACTTCAGTGCTGAGGTGCTAACCTTACCATCATACATTACGGTACTGTCTTGCAAATAAGCTATTGGATGTTTTATTATGACTTTTTTTTTTTTTACAACAAATACCCACTTGTTACAAATAATGGGGTGGTAGCATAGCTCTCTAACGTCTCCCAAGACTCCTTCTAAAATCAAACTTCTCAGTTGCTGCCTAGAGTCTTTAGTCCCTTTGGATCACCAACCGCATCCTAAAACCAGAAATAATGGATCAGATGGGTCAGCAATTAAGTTCAGGAGCCCCATCCATTCTCCTTTTTCTGGAAACTGTTTCATCTTGGAGACACTCAGGTAGAAAAAAGCACCACAAGAGCTTATAGCTTTGGGTGAGAAGTGGTCTTTTCTAGGAAAGAAAGCCTCTTTCTGGAAAAGTAGGATGGTCTTAGGTGGAGGTGGGTACAGTCTGATGCCTCAGGAAGGACATCATACTGCAGACTATGTAATGATCTCAGACAGGAGAAGGAAGGACATGGGGACAAGGAGAAGCTTTCCATCCCCACTTTGGGTCCAAAATCACAGTTTCCTTTTGCCTGGCATTTTCATCTTAATCCCCTGAAACAATGATTCATTCTCAACAAGCTATATAAAAAGAGAGGGCATGTACAATGGGTAACACAAGTTGCAGATCATCCTAAAATCCACTTTTTTAGCCTTCAGAATGCTTGGTCTTCAAATAGTATTGTTTTTAAAATATTTGCTTATTTGGCTGTGTGGGGTCTCAGTTGCAGCCCAATGGGACCTTCATTATGTTGTCCCTTGTCATGTCTTGGGATCTTCCGTTGTGGCACACGGATTCTCTAGTTGCGTCACCCGGGTTCAGTAGTTGTGCCGCATGGGCTTAGCTGCCGTGTGGCATCTTGGATCTTAGTTCCCCAAACAGAGATCGAACCCACAGCCCCTACATTGCAAAGCGGGTTCTGACCCCTTGGACCACCAGAGAAGCCCCCTTCGAGTAGTATTTTGAATGTATTGTACAACCATTTCAGGTTCACGGTTGAATTTGTTAAGCACTAAACACCCTAGGATTCTAAGTGAACTGGAGGAATCCCAGACACTGGGGAAGTTCAGTATATCCACTGGGTAGTATAGTTATTCTCACGTCTCAACCAGTGGTTTCCACAATAGCTTGTGATTTGACCTTGTCCATGATGACTACCTGCAGGTAACCTCGTTGATTAAGCAGAGATCAGTGTGGCACTGGTTTTAGTCTAAAAGGATCCAGAGAAGACCTGTTTGCTGGCCTATGGAGTCCCCCTGAAACTCTGGCAGAGGGTTTGGGCTGCTGTGTCCAGTCCAGCCTCTTACCTCACCCTGCCAGATGCCTGTTAATCTCAGTGGTTCCTTCTTCAGGCTCTTCACCTGCAGAGCGGAGATAAGAACTGCTTGGTTGCCCGCTCCAAGTGCTTCCTCAAAATGGGAGAGCTGGAAAAATCCCTGGAAGATGCTGAGGCTTCACTCCAGGGTGACCCAACTTTCTGCAAGGTGACTGTTGGGGTGGGAGGACTCCTCGCTTTTCTCACTGCCACTACCTGCAGCAGCCTCTGATGGTTAAGGAGCCAGTAGACTGCCTGGAGTTTACTGTTGTCTTCCTTCATAGATCACTTGCCTCTGCCCCTGTATCCCAACATTTGTTCTCAACCCAGGGGTCCTTACGTTCCACCACACCTGAGTCTGGGAAGGCTTTGTCTGTTCCCTTTGATTTGACTTCCTCTCATTTCAGGGGATTTTACAAAAGGCTGAGACCCTGTACACCATGGGTGACTTCGAATTTGCCTTGGTTTTCTATCATCGGGGCTACAAGCTGAGGCCTGATCGGGAATTCAAAGTTGGAATTCAGAAAGCCCAGGAAGCCATCAACAATTCGGTGGGAAGTGAGTGACCATGGGGCCTATGCACTTATTTGGGAGGTTCTTGGAATCCTTAGGTTTGGAGGGAGGCCTCAGGGACACTGGGTGAGCACCCACCACTGGGAGGACTACAGGGAGCCCCCAGCTTAGATTTGGGTGCTCCTGATTTTCTTGAGGATTAGAAACTGTCCACTAGGAGGACTAGTCTCCAGTCCACTGTTCTGAGCACAGCAGCATCTGGTTCTCTTCAAAACCAGATGAATAAACCTTTTCACTCACCCCAAGCCAGAAGAATAAGCCTCTTTTTGGCCTGGTGTCATAGTACAGAATGAGGTTCTGAGCAGGGCCTTCCCTGGCCCCTGCCTTCCTCCCTTACCACACATGCACCAGGGGCTGGCTCTCGCATCAGTTCATTGTGTGCAGGTGATGGGGGGCAGGGGGGCTTGTCACTGTGGGTGGCAGAGTGTGTAAATGGAAAGGGGCCCTGGTACCCAGGGCCTGTCCTTGTTTGGAAATGTGGCCTTGGGCTAGTGGGAGTGGCTTGGCTGCTCGGAGAGAGTTGAGCTAGTTTCCACCCTCCTACCAAAGGCGAACTATTTCCACATAAAATGTGTGATAGGTTGTGCCTAAGGCCACTGCCGACCTGAGCCCCAGCTTCTCTCTTTGCAGGTCCCTCTTCTATTAAACTGGAGAACAAAGGGGATCTGTCCTTCTTAAGCAAGCAGGCTGAGGTAAGGGCCTGGCTCTGACTCCACCTCCCTCAGAGGCCAGAGGCCCCACGTGCCTGAGGAGCACAGGGTTCAATGGTTCTCTGTGCCTCCGAATGAGGAGCTCCTGCCCAGCACAGGCAGTCAGGGGTTCTGCCCCAGCTCCCAGGAGCTGTTCCCATACCAGACATCCTCCATGGTTCTCAGCACACAGAGGTCTTGGAGGGAGGGATCTGGGATCACAGGCTCACGGGGCCTTGGCTGGTGCTCTGGGCTCCTTTCTAAGACTCTATGGGGGTACTGCTCCATCTTCCCAGAGTATGCGAGCCCAGCAGAAGCCTCATCCCGTGAGACAGCTCGTACACCACCCCAAGAGAGAGAGCAAGCGGAAGGGCTCACTCAAGAGTGAGAAGATTGTCCGCCAGCTCCTGGGTGAACTCTACGTGGACAAGGAGTACCTGGAGAAGCTCCTGTTGGACGAAGGTGTCGGACGCTTTGTTTGCAGCAGGGAACTCAGGGCAGAGAAAACCTGGGGTGGATGCTTAACACGTGAACCAGAGGCAAAGCCTATAAAACGATATTGTTGACATGTTCCTCTGGACAGGTTCCACTACTGTTCTCACTTTACAGATGAGGAAACTGAGGCATAGGGAGGTTACATAACTCAGTGATGCAATTCTCAGATTGGAAGCTAAGTCCAGTTTCAGAACCAGTGCTTTTAAGTGCTCTGGTACCCTGGGTGGGAACGCTAGAGATCTGGGTTTCTTTACCACCTTGATCCCTGAAGGGGCACCCCGCTGAGCCTTCACTGTGTACCAGGGGCAAAGGAATCCAGCTGACAGGTGCTCACAAGGGACTCCAGGACTGTGAAGTTAGAATGTCCTAAAATCTCTTCTGGTCTAATCCCTCCTGTTATCGGTAAGGAAAGAGAGACCCTGAATGGGGAGTAACTTGTCCAAGGTGACAAGCAAGTTAGTGGTGGAGTTGACAGCAGTGCCCAGGCCTTCTCACCTCCAGTTCCACACTCTTCCCACCGCACCACACTGGCAGGAACAAGAAATAGGAAGGCGCCTTGAAGTAAATGTCTCTTATGAACACTGGTGGTGGGAATGTTGCCATTAAGCTGTTAAGCCTGCACAGGGATCACTCTCAAATCCAAGGGCTTTTCTCCAGAACTGACTTCCCAAGGTCCTCTATAGGATTCCCTGCGGGTTGCATCTCAGGGGCAACTTCATGGCTGGCCCGTCTCCTCTGTAACAGGCCTGGACTCTTCCCTCTATACAGAGGAGCTTCCAGGGAGGGAAGAGGTGCCCCACACGTTACCCAAGAGGCCTTGCAGCTTTACTCCCGTTTCTGACCTCTGCTCAGGTGAGCAAAGAGAGCTCGGGCATGCTGCTCTGGCTCCCAGTTTGCCCTGGCCCACTTGCCACCCAGGGACTCATTGGGCACTGGCAGCCGGGGCCAGGTTATACATTTCTACTCCGACTACTCTGAGGACACAGCTTGAAATAAAGGAGCCCTGAGGGCTGGAAGCCTCTCAGAAAGCAATCCACCAGCTGCCGCTTCTGCTAGCTCGTCATGTCTTGCCATGAGGGGCCTATGCCTAAGCCCTGTACCATAGGAGTGCCCCAAAGCGGGGGCTCTGGCTTCATCTGGTCCCAGATAGACCCCCCTCTCCCACCCAAGTGCTCTTAATTTCGTTACTGTCCCACAGTTCCAGGTAGAGGTCCCCCCAGGGACACCTTTAGTTGAGAGGAGGTGACTCCCCTCAATCCCTGTTCTAATTGGCTCCTCTTCACCCCCTTCCCCACAGATCTGATCAGAGGCACCATCAAGCGTGGCCTGACCGTGGAGGACCTCATCACGACGGGCATCAACTACCTGGACACGCGCAGTGACTTCTGGCGGCAGCAGAAGCCCATCTACGCCAGGGAGCGGGACCGGAAGTTGATGCAAGAGAAGTGGCTGCGGGACCGCAAACGCCGTCCCTCACAGACAGCCCGCTACATCCTCAAGAGTCTGGAGGACATTGACATGTGTGGGTGGTATTCTCAGAAGGGCTGGCCCGTGGCCAGTTGGGGACAGAGCCCCATGGCAGCTGGAGCCCCCTGGCTTCGCTTGGCTGGTGGATGGAATCTGGTGGGAGGGGGTTGGAATGCAGGCTCTTCTGTTGGCCACGGGGAGACTGGTTTCCCCTCCACGACACTTCTTTCCTTTCCCAGTGCTGACTAGCGGCAGTGCTGAAGGCAGCCTTCAGAAAGCTGAGAAAGTGCTGAAGAAGGTGCTGGAATGGAACAAAGAGGAGGTGCCCAACAAGGATGAACTGGTGGGAAACCTGTACAGCTGCATCGGGAATGCCCAGATCGAGCTGGGGCAGATGGTGGCAGCCCTGCAGAGCCACAGGAAGGACCTGGAGATCGCCAAGGAGTAGTGAGTGCCTGCACAGGCTCGGAAGGCCAAGTGGCCAAGGCCCAGCTACATACTGACCTTTCATTGGGGCTGCTGGGGCTGGGGGCTGAGCCCCTGCTTTCTGCCCTGTGTGCTTGAGGTGGATACCCTGGATTGAGGAGCCACCTCCCTAGGATAAGGGCACATCTAGACTGTCAGCTTTTTTGCCACAAGAAGGGTAGAGGCCCCAGACTCCAAAAAACTCCCTGTGGTTTGACTCTTAGGTACATTTTTTATTAAAAAAAAAAAAACTTATCATTTTATGTATTTGTTTGGCTGCGCCAGGTCTTAGTTGCAGCCTGCAGGATCTCCAGTCTCTGCAGTGGCATGCAGGATCTTTTAATTGCAACATGTGGGATCTAGTTCCCTGACCAGGGTTTGAACCTGGGCCCTCTGCATTGGAGCATGGAGTCTTAGCCACTGGACCAGCAGGAAAGTCCCAAGAGCTTAGGCTTCTGAGCTGTACCTCCCAGCTGCAGGGCCTTAGGCAGGGCACTTAACTAACCTCTCTCAGCCTCTGTCAAAGGGGCACAATGGTAGCCCCTACCCAGTAGGGTGGGAAGGAGAATGACATGCAGAAATTCACATAAAGATCTCAGAACAGCACTGTGTATCCATGATGACTATTGTAACGTCAGCTCTCATAGGAACCAACTCTTCCCAAGACTTGATGGCCCTCCCCAGAGGTACCATCACTTTCTGGGCATCCTGGTTCCAACCTCTGGAGTCGTTCATGACTTTGTCTTGCCCAGTTTTACTCGCCCCCGCAGTTCTGAGCCCCCTCAGTCTCCCATCCTCCCATGCCCACTCAGGTCAGCCCTTGCCTCTCCATCTCCAGCTGCTCTCACAAGTCACCTCCAGAGACGCACTACTTCTTATCTGTCAATTGTTTTCCTGCTGACCAACAGGCCTTGGCCTCTCACTGCCCACAGGTTCAAAGCAAATGGGCCTTTCCTGGGCACTCAGGGCCCTCTCTGAATCCACTTCTGCACAGCCCTCCAATGTCAGGCCACTCTTTAGGTCAAACTGGATTTCCTGAACACACCCACCTCCTGTCCTCTCATCAATCACCGGAACCCTATAAGCTGTCTGTCCATTTCCAGTTCATTTCTTACCAGCCTTCCACCTTGCAGAGCCAGAATCTCATGTGTTGGGCATTCCTGGTTCTCTAACAACAGCTAACTTTGGAGATAGACCTGCTTTAATTCCTGCCTGGGGCACTTAGAAGCAGTGTGGTTTTAAGTTGCTCGCTCTCTCAGTTTCTTTATTTCTAATGAAGGCGTGATAATACTGCCTCGTGGGGAATTTGAGGATTAAATAAGTAAAGACAGTATTTAGGGCTTCCCTGGTGGCTCAGATGGTAAAGTGTCACCGCAATGCGGGAGACCTGGAGTTCGATCCCTGGGTTGGGAAGATACCCTGGAGAAGGAAGTGGCAACCCACTCCAGTATTCTTGCCTGGAAAATCCCATGGACAGAGGACTCTGGTAGGCTGCAGTTCATGGGGTTGCAAAGAGTCGGACACGACTGAGCAACTTCATTTTCTTTCTTTCTAGACAGTATTTTGGATCCAGTCTTTTCCCATGCCTTAAAGACATAAATCTTCACATCTTGCCAGCCCTCCTCTCCGAGCTCTCAGATCTGCATATCCAGCAGAGTCTGAGGCATTTCCACTTGATGTCCCATGGGAGCCCCCAGTTTGACATATCCAAAGTGAAATCCATCATCTTCCTTCAAGACCTCTTGCTCCAGGGCTCCCTTCCCGGGAGAATGGCACTGGTGGCCGCATTGTCCCCACCTCCCTTCCTTCGCTACCCACACCAGCCTGCCATGTCCTGTCCATGCCTCCTCCTCCTAGCGAGAGAATCTTCCCTTCTGTTCCCCTCCTACAGCCCCATCCACATCTTCCTCACTTCTTGCCTATTTCCTCTGACCTGGGTTTCCTGCCGCCCAGCTGGCCCTTTGATGCAAAACAAGTCTAGCAGTGAGGTGCAGTCCCAGTGCCCGCCCCGCCCTTGCTGACCTGACTTCTCCTGATCTCTGTTGACTCAGCTGTCTCCAGGCCCTTGGGCATCCTGAACCCTGGCAGCAGCACATGGCTCTGCTCCTCCTCAGCCTTGTCTTTTGCCAGCGCTTTCTTCATCAGCTCCCTCCTCCCCGTCCTTCAGATTGTAAAGAAGTATTTCCCCCCCAGGGAAAGGCCTCCATGTGCCCAGAGTGACTGGCAGCCCTCGTCCACTATCCCCCTCCACATGCCACACATTTTATCTGCCTGATAGACCTTAGACTTCTCTCTTCCCTTTCTCTCCCCAGCACCTGCCCCATAATGGACATGCAGTGAATATGTGCTTGGTGGCTGATTACATAAACAGAGGTGTTCCTTCAGCAATGTTGGTTCCTTTTCAGTCTCTTTACACAGACCTCCAGTCTCACCCGTGAGTCTCATGTGTATGCCCCACATGCTTCCTCAATCAGATGAACCTCACCGCCTCCTCCAAAGACTACCATCCTTACAGCCATGGCTCAAATCCAACTAGTCTGAGTAGCTTTTCCAGTGACCTTAGTCAGCCCTCATTTCTTTCCCTGATTACTGTATGGGGATGATTTGATTGCAGGCACATCTTAGTACACATTACGTAGTTATCTTAGTACACATTACTGCTACAAATAAATCAACATATTTATTCACACTACAACAGAGCAGCCACTCTGGAAGGGGGAGCCAACATCAGAGCTGCAAACATGGCCCAGAAGCCCCAGAGAGGGGAGATGAGGGAGCCTCTGAGAGAAGGGGGAGATAGG
>SJXQ01001199.1:13144-84205 GCA_006408695.1 Aepyceros melampus
GCGCTCCAGGTAGTGTTGGGGTGGCCAGGACCTGTGGGGAGTGGGAGGAGGGGAGGCCGCGCTGAGGTAGTGAGGGCCGATAAGAGTCTGTTCTCACACCAGTCCCAGAGGCGCTGTACTTGACCCAGGACGTGTGGTGCTGAGAGCAGGACTCAAACATCTCCTCTCTCCCCAGTCTGGGGGCCACATTGAGATAATGTCCTCCTGGCCCCTTTGCAACATGTTTATTGCGTATTTATGTACATGTACACATACATAGCATTAAAAAAGTATATATTCCTTTATGTGGCTGTGCCGGGTCTTGGTTACAGCATGTGGGATCGATAGCTAGAACACACACACTCTTAGTGGTGGAATGTGGGGTCTAGTTCCCTGACCAGGGATCACACCGAGGGTGCCTCCTCCGACTCCACATTGGGAACATGGAGTCTTAGCCACTGGACCACCGGGGAAGTTTCCCTGTAGGATTTTTTTAAACAGAAATGACCCATTTCGGTGGGTCTTTTTTTAAAAAAGCCTGTGTCTTGGAAAGGAACATCTCATTCTTGAATGGCTTCAAAGAAAGGTGTTTCGGCACCTGCAATAACGTGCGTAACCATATTCCCGGGCAGCCGCTGAGGCTGCTCCCCTTTGCCAGCACACCCAGGGCTCCAGACACACGTGGGTATGTCTGTGGGTGGAGGGAGGGCTTGGTCAGATTTGCAGGTGAGAAGGCAGCCCAGCCCTGTGAGGAGAGGGAATCGGAGCAGAGCTTCCTGCCTCTGGGGGTCAAAGGCTGAGGGGCTGGAGGACAATGGGAAGAGAGGGATCTGGCCAGGGAAGGAGGGAATGAGGAGCATGCTGTGGGAAGGGGCTCAGGTTGGGTTTCTTGGTTTATTTGTTGGGAAGGAGATATTTTTTAAAAATGTATTTTTGGCTGTGTTGGGTCTTTGTTGCTGCACACAGGCTTTCTCTGGTTGTGGCAAGCGGGAGCTACTTTCAGCTGCGATGCACAGGCTTCTCCTTGCAGCGGCTTCTCCTGTGCAGACCACAGGTCTTTGGGCATGCAGGCTTCAGTAGTTGCGGCTCATGGGTTCTAGAGCTCGGGATTCATTGCCCCATGGCTGGTGGCATCTTCCTGGACCAGGGATCGAACTTGTGTCCCTTGGATTGACATTCTTAACCACCGGACCACTTGGGAAGTCTCCCGCACATTCATTTTTAATACGAATAGGGCATCAGATATTGTGCGAGCTCCTATATTCTGACTTTTTTTCATAATCTGATTTTTTTAATTTAAATGTATCAAGGACGTTTTTTGTACACAAAAATTGCACTGATTGCATTTAGATTATTTCCACTATTTATTATTATAAACAATACTTTAATCAGTGTTCTTGTCACATTATCTTCTGGAAGTAAATTTCTAGAAGGGGAGTTGCAGGACCAAAGGGGTGTCTTTGTAGGCTGTTGCTTGTTTGCCCTCCAGAGAGATTCTGATAATGTCCGTTCCCACAAGAGGGCCAGGGTACCTCAGCCTTGCCAGCCTGGGCATTGTCCCTTCAACTGGCCCATGTTTACCTTCTTTCTAGTTTCCATAGTGCCTAGAATGACCTTGTCTTGCTTCTTCCCTACAGTGATCTTCCTGATGCCAAGTCCAGAGCCTTGGACAACATTGGCAGGGTTTTTGCCAGAGTTGGGAAATTCCAACAAGCCATTGACACGTGAGTGACCCAGGACCACCCCCTCCATACTCAAGGGCCAGGACATCCCAACCTCCCCCTGGACTCCCAGCCTGGGGCAGGATGTCAGGCAAAGAGGCATCAGAAGACCCAAATTTGGCTCCTGGCTGTGCTAGGCGACCAGGAGAAAGCCACTTTGTAAACTCTGGGGCTCATCAGCTATATTAATTAGTAGAATAGAATCAGCATTTTCTCCTAATTTCCCGTTGACAAGCGTCAGGACACTTGTTTTTAGGCGTGTGCATTATCGAGCCTCTCCCCTGGATGTTCTCATTCTACAGGTCTGGGTTGGAGCTCAGAAATCTGATTTTAACAAGTGCTCCGGCAACCCTCACCTCTGGCCAAGTTCATGACTGGGTGGACCATTGACTTCTGGGAGTCCTTTGGAGGTTATTCTGTGATTCTCTGCAGTCACATGGGGTCACTGGGAATGGAGCCTGAGCTCCCTAGAGACCTTAACTGATGGACTTTTGATGTCCAACCCTGGGACTGGTGACCTGCTCCAGTGGGGTGATTCAGCCCCTGGGAGCCTTAGGGGCGGGCTTGACTGCAGAGAGAAATTGTCCCTCAGGCATTCGTTGCTTGACTAGAGCAGGCTTGTTGGCCGGAGCCTGGTGCTCCAGGTCATTTGGTTTCCCCAGTGGCCCCTGGCGCCTGTGTGCCAAAAGACAGAGGCAGGTGAGCATTCACCTCCCCCTTCATGTCTTTTCATAATAAAATGTTTTGTAGTAAATATGTGCTTAATGTGGGGCTTCCCTGGTGGCTGAGCTGGGAAAGAATCTGCCTGCAATGTGGGAGACCTGGGTTCGATCCCTGGGTTGGAAAGATCCCATGGAGGATGGAAAGGCTATCCATTCCAGTATTCTGGCCTAGAGAATTCCATGGACTGTATAGTCCATGGGGTCACAAAGAGTCAGATGTGCTTAACCTTAAATTATTCATTTGGAAAATATAGAAAATTAGATGAGGAAGTCTTCAGTCCCAGCACCCAAAGACAAGTGCTCATTCTGATTCTCCTCTGACTTTTATTGATATTTTGTTTTTTCATCCCAATCTTTTTTATTGTGTTGATTTTCTCTTAAATGTGCTTAATCATATTCTTAAAGGTTATGTGTGGGCTTCCCTGGTGGCTCAGATGGTAAAGCGTCTGCCTGCAATGAGGGAGACCTGGGTTCAATCCCTGGATCTGGAAGATCCCCTGGAGAAGGAAATGGCAACCCACTCCAGTATTCTTGCCTGGAAAATTCCATGGATGGAGGAGCCTGGTAGGCTACAGTCCATGGGTTTGCAAAGAGTCAGACACAACTGAGCAAATTCACTTTGACTTTCAAAGGTTATGGAGTTATTCAAATGCTATTTTACAAGCATTATTTTCAAGTGTGGTATCAAAGCCAATTCTATAGATGCACCAAAATAACCCTGGTAGTTTAAAAAATATGATAGTGCTTGTTAGCTCCACTCCTGCACCTAAAAGAACTAGTAGGTTGGAGGACAGTTTTTCTTCTGCCACCAGTAGGAAGCCCAGCCTCCTAAGTCCGAGTTGAAGGGCCTCAGTGGAGGAAGCTGACTCCGGTTCTTGGTGTCCCCAGGTGGGAGGAGAAGATCCCTCTGGCCAAAACCACCCTGGAGAAGACCTGGCTATTCCATGAGATTGGCCGCTGCTACCTGGAGCTAGACCAGGCCTGGGAGGCCCAGAGCTACGGTGAGAAGTCCCAACAGTGCGCCGAGGAAGAAGGGGACATGGAGTGGCAGCTGAATGCCAGCGTCCTGGTGGCGCAGGCACAAGGTACAGTGCCCTTCCCAGCCCTCAGGCCCTGGCGTCACACCCACGCTGAACTTTCCATCCTGATGGGCCAGACAAATCCTGA
Source organism: Aepyceros melampus (assembly GCA_006408695.1). Classification (NCBI taxonomy): domain Eukaryota; kingdom Metazoa; phylum Chordata; class Mammalia; order Artiodactyla; family Bovidae; genus Aepyceros; species Aepyceros melampus. Next base: position 16,734 of record SJXQ01001199.1, read on the forward strand.
TTCTGAGAGTGGGGATAAACCCCCGCGTTTTGACCAGTGTGTATAGTGCCTACTCTAAGCTACACTCAGTTAGGGCTTGGGAGACCCTGAGAACTGCCCTGCCCTTGAGGAACTCAGCTGAGCTGCATGCAGGCCAGCACAGTATCACATTCTCATCAAAACGGCTCCACTCCTCTTGGCTCAGTAGCCTTTATACATGCATTGTCGCTTTAATCACTCTGCAAGCCAGTACTGGAGGTATTGTCCTCCTTTTATAGGCTGGGAAACGGGGACTCTGAAACGGTGCCGCAGATTGCCCCAGGTCTCGAGAGGGCACTTTTTTAGGGGGCTGGAAAAGTTCTGAAGCTGAGTTGTGCTGTTCATTGCACAAGTCTATAAATTTTCTAGAAATCATTGAACTGTATACTTACAAAAGGGCGCCTTTTATACTGAGTGAATCATATCTCAATAAAGTTAATGGGCTTTTAATAAAACAGCAAGGAATAGAGATGAGGAGGAAAGATGGAACAGGATTGGCAATGTTTTGGTAATTTTTTAAAACTTTTATATTAGAATACAGTTGATTTACAATGTTGCGTGAGCTTTAGGTGAGCAGCAAAGTGATTCAGTTATGCATATACATATATCTATTCTTTTTAAGATTCTTTTCCCATGTAGGTTATTACAGAGTATTGAATGAAATTCCCTATGCTATGCAGTAGAGCCCTGTTCATTATCTATTTTATATATAGCAGTATATTAATATATATGTTAATCCCAACCTCCTAATTTATCCCTCCCCACCTTTTCCCCTTTGATAAGTTTGTTTTCTGAGTGTTTCTGTTTTGTAAGTAAGTTCATGTATATCACTTTTTCAGATTCCACATAGAAGTGACATCATATGATATTTGAATCTAGGTGATGAGTAATGGGGATTCATGATACTATTCCTTTGACTTTTCTGTATATTTGAAATATTTCACAATACAAGTTTAAAAGGAGAAATAGCTCTAGGCCACAGTAATAAGGGGTCTCCTGTTCACAGTTTCAGACCTGTCCTGCCCTAGGCACACGGCTGACCTCAGAGAGCAGGTAAGCGTGACAGGCACTCTGATCACGGGTCTCATCACTCATTCACTTACTCACATCATTAATGTTTTCCTGGCACCTTCTAGGCACCAAAGCTGGGCATACAGTAGAAAGCAAAATTGAGAGCTGTTCCTGCCCTCCTATCTGAGGAGTAACTATTTTTTAATATTTATTTATTTGGCTGCACTGGGTTTTAGTTGCCGCACATGGGATCTTCACTGTGTCACATGGATCTTTAACAGCTGGGTACTCCTTTGTGGTGTGTGGGCTTGGTAGTTGTGGCTTGTGGGCTTAGTTGTTCTGAGACATGTGGGATCTTAGTTCGATGGCCAGGGATCCAACCCTCGTCCCATGCATTGCAAGGCGAATTCTTAACCGCTGGATCACCAGGGAAGTCCCTGAGGAGTAACTTTAAAGTAGAATCATTAAGAACACAAAGGCACCAGTTCCAAGTCTGAAGGCAGAACTTTTCAGCCAAAGGAACCGCATTTTGGGAGGTGGGCAAGAGTTTGGCTGATTTAGGAAACTGATGGAGACCAGTGTTGAGCTTCTGGGGGCCAGGAAAGTCTGGAGGAGTGGGGCTGGTGAAGGGCCAGATCCACGGGGCCTCTCAGGCTTCCTTACACGTCGTGGATTCTTTCCTAAAAACTAGAGAAAAAAACCACTTGAAAGCTTTAAACTGGGGAAGATGTGATTACTGTGCCTTTTCCTAGAACTCTTTGCTGTTTCTGTGATGACTGTTTTTTGTGTTTGCTTTTTGGCTGCATTGCAACAGGGCTTGTAGGATCCTAGTTCCTGACCAGATATTGAACCCGGGCCCTGGCAGTGAAAGCGTGAAGTCCTAACCACTGGACCACCAGGGAATTCCTGTCCCTGGTGACGTCTTGTTAGGCTCTGAGGGCCTCTGGAGAAGCAGGCCACTCACTACTGGCCTCCGTTTCCATGCTGTATGGTGGAAAAGTCCAGTCCGACACAGCAGCCAAAGAGCCCCTGGGTTGTAGAGGCAGCCTGGCCAAGCGGGCAGATCTTGGGCTCTGCAAATAGGGATGATTATAGTATGTATGCTAGAGAAGGAAATGGCAACCCACTCCAGTATTGTCGCTTGGAGAATCCCATGGACAGAGGAGCCTGGGAGGGCTGCAGTCCACGGTGTCACAAAGAGTCGGACACGACTGACACGACTTAGCACGTATAGTATGTATGTATCTTCTTCATAGTGTGAAGACATGAGGTAATGGCTATGCAGGTACACACTTAGAATAGGAACCAGCATATAACAAGCTCTCCAGAAATACTCATTTCTTCCTTCCTCCCCATCAGCTTCCCGTGTTTCCAACAGTGGTAAGAAACAATTCGTTCCTGGAAAAGCCAACAAAAATACGGATATACATGTGTGGATTTGTGGATGCACAGAGTGAGGAAAAGGGCCCCCAGAATGGAGATAATTTCAGGTTATAGATTCAGTTGAAAACAAAAGAATGGTCTTTAATGCTTCCACTCACCTGAGTGTTATGACCCCTGTTCTGACCTACCATGTCAGAATGACACAGACATTTATTCATGGTGGCCTCTGAGGCATCACTGTGAGTTTTCTTCTTTTCAAATGTGTATTTGAAAAAGAAATGTATATTGACGCCACAGACTTTTTAAACTATGCTAGAATCGCTTTTCAAATGTAATTGCCTTTTGCAATTTGACTTATGGATCCAAGGCCCTTCTTTCCCCAGGAGTCCTAAAGCAATTTGTGGGAGAGGGGTAGATCTTAGGGTGCTAGTTGCAAGAGGAAACAGTGGAGGAACTTTCCTGGCGGTCCAGTGGCTAGGACTTCGCACCCCCAAAGTAGGGCGCTCGGGTTTGATCCCTGGTCGGGGAACTAGATCCTGCATGCCACAACTGAAACCCAGCGCAGCCAAATTAATTAATTTTTTTTAAAAAGAGGAAGCAGTGGTGTGTAAAGAGAGTGAAGTGTGGGGTTCCCAGCCCTGGCAGGGGAGCACTTTTCTCCTTCCTTCCTGAAATTAAGGTTTTTCCAAGGGCAGTCAGTTCATAGCCCTCATCCCTGGCCCAGTGCTAACTGGTCAGGTGAGTGCCCTGGGGTGGGTGGGGGGCTGCTTCCTTCCTGGGTTCAGATTGTTCCAATGTGAGCACTGATGTCCCAGCCACTGGCTGATGAAGAGTCACATCTAGTCCTGCCAGATTGTGTTTGGTGTCCACGGTGTTCTTTACAAATCTGAGTAAACATTAAAAAAGAAAAAAAAAAAAAAAAAGATTTCTTCTCCTGGAACCATTTAAAGATGGGGTATAGTGGGAATTCCTAATAATGTAATTTCATGGCCTTGAGAAATTTCACAGAAATAGCATATATTGGGGAAACAGCATATATTAAGAAACTGTATTGATGATTGTTTTTCATGTCTTTCTTAGAATTATAGCCTTGTTACAAACCCCAGTGGAGAAGGCAGTGGCACCCCACTCCAGTACTCTTGCCTGGAAAATCCATGGACGGAGGAGCCTGATAGGCTGCAGTCCATGGGGTCGCTAAGAGTCGGGTATGACTGAGCGACTTCACTTTCACCTTTCACTTTCATGCATTGGAGAAGGAAATGGCAACCCACTCCAGTATTCTTGCCTGGAGAATCCCAGGGACAGAGGAGCCTAGTGGGCTGCCGTCTCTGGGGTCGCACAGAGTCTGACACGACTGAAGCGACTTAGCAGCAGCAGCAGCACAAACCCCAGGGCCAGACCCAGAAGGTATTATGACTGGGATCATAAAAGCTTAGAGTTTGGAATGCCGGGTCAGCGTCAGGCATGAATGCTGCCTACACACTTGCTAATTGCTCCCGAGACCAGCCCGGAAGGGAATGGACTGGGGTAAACACAAGGAGATCTGGACTATGTCAGTGTAGTCCATGATATTTAGGAGTATGTGATCGATAAGGCATGTGTCTTGAGAAAGATAAGATCTGAGAAAGCCTTACGGTCTGCAGTTAGGAATAAAAGCTGGATTCAGAGTGGACTCTGCACCTCAATCCGATAGAGGCTGCTGGTCCCCTGACCCATTGCACCAGATTTCACATTCTGTCTTCATTCTCGTCGCTCGCTCCCAGACCATTAGGGCAGCAATGGGGCAGGATGGAGTTGTCCCCCTGGAGACGCATGATATGGGCACAGACCCCTTCCCTCACTGACTCTTGGCACCTGAAATCCAAGGCTCCGGTGCCCAGGTTCTGTTCCCTAGTGGTGAGGTGGCCAAGGAAAATCTGGAAAGGGTGGTGCTGGGCAGCCCAGTGTTGTTGCTCCTGAGGGCCCCTGGCACCCTGATATTGTACCCTGAATATGTACACTGATATTATGTCACTATCCTCCTGCTCCCTTGTGCCCTTCAGTGAAGCTGAGGGACTTCGAATCAGCCGTGAACAACTTTGAGAAGGCCCTGGAGAGAGCGAAGCTGGTCCATAACAACGAGGCACAGCAAGCCATCATCAATGTGAGCCTCTCTCTCCGGGGGTGGGGATGGGCGGCCCCGGGACCCTCAGCCCCAGATGTTTATTTCCCCTCAACCACAGAGCACCTTCTAGGTCGGGCAGTGACTTTCCAGTGTTTGTTGTTGCCATCAGTTTATATAGCAACCCAACCAATACACACATTGTTAACTTTGTTGTTTTGGCCACACTGCACAGCAACTTAAGGGAACTTAGTTCTCCAACCAGGGATCGAACCCACATCCACTACAGTAAAAGTCAGCATCCCAACTACTGGACTGCCAGGGAATTCCCCTCAGTACACATAGTTTTATTTGAAAAAACAGATGAAAATTAGCAAGTTTTACAAAACATATTTACCTTTATTATGTACACTGTATTTCTTACTCTATTTTCTTTTTTCTTTTCATTCCTTGTCTTTAATGCTGACTGAGACCCCGTAAACTGACTTTAGGACTTGCGCTTGGAAAAGTGCAGCCCCCACAGAAGATAATAGGAAAGCAGCGTGATGGCCTCACTCACCAGTCCAGACTTGCGCTGCTCAGTCAGGCGGCCACTAGTCACCTGCAACGTTTAGAGTAAATGGAGTTAGAAGTAAACAAACGTTGCAGTTCAGTTCCTCGGTCACACCAGCCACATTTCAAGTGTTCAGTTGCCACATGAGGCCTCTGGGTATCACACGGTGCTTTCCAGCACTGCACCAAAGGTGATGACGTGGCCCTGGAAGCTGAAAACACAGTCCCTCATTCCTGACTGGTGCGACAGGGACTAGGGAACTGAGACTGAGAACTCCAGCGGGCAGGCAGAGCTGGGCCTTTCCCCTCACGGAGGCGGAGGTTTCGAGGTCACCTTGGAGGCTGGGCAGGGTTTTGAAAGTAGGAGAGAGAAGTGCCCATCAAGCCAAACAGACGCACAGCCCTAAATGGCTCCTCAAGGGACCTAGTCCCTGACCTCTCACCCCCTGATTGGCATCTCCAGGCAGGAAAGCATACCAAGGGGCAGACCGCACTGCCTAAGAGCATCCAAGCCTGGCGATCCAGGACCTGTAGACATTCCCTGGTGTCTAGTGGTGTTCCACCCAGGGCAAGTCACAGGGAGGGCTGCAGGAGAGCAGCGTGGCCCTCAGGAAACAGCGCAGGCTGAGTTCCCAGCCCCTGGCTGTCCTGCAGAGGCCCTGGAAGCGCCTCTGAAGGCAGGCCAGCCCCCAGCCCCACCCCCACCCGCGGTGTGCTGCTGAGCCCCCTCCACGGCTCGCTGCCTGGCTGCAGGCTGAGGGGCTTGCCTTGTCGCCTTCAACTCGGCTGAAGCTTTAGGAATCAGTAGACAGACGCAACCCCTCAAAACATGCCTGAGTCTGAGGGAAATGAGTTTGAGTCACCCCCAGTGGTGTCTCTCTCATACCACTTAGCGTGGGGAGTTCAAGTCCATAGGATCCGTGAACCTCAGGCAGGAATAGTCAGAGGAGCCAGGAGGAAGGGGACAGGGGGCAGGGTTGGGGCCTGGGTGGGGAAAGGACAGGTCCTACAGTGTTAAGCGAGTTCACTGATACTCCTCTCACCCACAGGCCTTGGATGACGCCAACAAGGGCATCATTGAAGAGCTGAAGAAAACCAACTACAGGGAGATACTCAAAGAAAAGAAGGAGAAAGGTGAGTTTTGGAGCTGGAAGACGGCACCTTCAGAAACCTGCCTCTGCTCTCCTTCCAGTGGTCCTCGCCTCGCTTCCTGCTGCTCCTTCAGTTGGGCTTGGCGCTGCCCACTGAGCATTCTGATTTCAGTGCTGCCAGCAGCCGTTCCCAAGGCGGGAGGGGGACCTCTCAGCCTGGGGTCAGATCCCATGCTGTCTGCCCTATTTCTTCAATACTTGTGTATTTTTAAAAAAGATGTATTCGTTTATTGTATTATTGATTTTCCTTTCTGGCCGTGGTGGGTCTTTGTTGCTGCACACAGGCTTTCTCTGGTTAACTGGGGACTACTCTCTAGCTGCGGTGCTCGGCGGTGGCTTCTCTTGTTTTGGAGCACAGGCTCTAAGTGCACCGGCTTCCGTAATTGCAGTACATGGACTCAGTAGTTGTGGTGCCGGGCTTAGTTGCTCTGAGGCATGTGAGATCTTCCCAGACCAGGGATCGAACCTCTGTCCCCTGCATTGGCAGGTGGATTCTTAACCACTGGACCACCAGGGAAGTCCAATACTCCCATATTTCTTCAAGTCATGAAATATTTGTCAAGCGCTTGTCAGCTGCCAGGGAAATGTGAGATTCTGGGGGTAACAGAAGCTCGGCCCCTGCCCCGGAGGAGCCCACAGCCCAGTGGGAAAGCCAGGCACCTAAGTCTCCTGAGCAGGGGGCTGCACTCTGCTGTAAGAGCTTGGGCAGGGCACTCCCAGTTCTCTGGGGTGGTAGGGAACACTTCCAAGAGGAAGAATCTTCCACTTTAGGCTCCAGAAAATGCCCAGGTGTTTCCCCAGCGCGAGGTGAAAGGCTGAGGGCATTTCAGGCAGGAAACAGGAGCAAACATGGAAGCAGAACGCAAGTAGCTTACACTGTGGGGGCTTGTACCACTGGCCACACTGGGTTAACATCAGCCAGAATGATCTCACTAGATCCTTACTGCCAGGAGGCAGAGGTACTGCTTAGGGAGGAGGACTCTGGAGCCTGGACAATCGGCCCAGGTCACTCAGCAGTCTGACTGGGAGCCACACTCATTCCCACTGTGGGCAGCTGCTCTTCAGGGTCAGTAGTGAGCAGGGCAGGGTCAGGACAGGGGTCCCGAGGGCCGGCTGAGGTGCAGAGGTGACAGGACTGTGCCGGTCTAGCCTTACCACGTTCTTTCTCCCAAGAGTTCCAGGGAGTGAAGAGGCCTTTGATCCCCACCCCCACCCCCCCAGGCGCTAGCTATCTGACTGGCCCCCTGAAAGGAGTGAGGGAAGAGGAAGTGGCTGGGACTCCAGGCCCCAAGGAGTCGGCAGGGATGGGGGCCGGGCCCCAGAGTGCTGGGGGTGATAAGAGAAGCTGATCTCCACTCAGGGCTTCCTGCCTGCCAGGCGCTCTTTTAAGCCTTACACATACTGACTCATTGGCTCCCTCCTGGAGCACTATGGAATAGTGTGGTTGTTTAGTCGCTCAGTCCTGTCCGACTCTTTGTGACCTCATGGACTATAGCCCGCCAGGCTCATCTGTCCATGGGATTTTCCAGGCAAGAATACTGGAGTAGATTGCCATTTCCTTCTCCAGGGGAGCTTCCCGACCCAGAGATGAAACCCACATCCCACGCATTGGCAGGTGGATTCTTTAACGCTGTGCCACCTGGGAAGACCCAAATAAGTATGACATACTTGATTTTACGGATGAGGACGCAGGGCCAAGGGGTTAAAGTCGCACAGTGGATTCTGGTCTTGGACAGCCTGGCTCTGGAACCCATGGTTTTACCATGGTTCTGCACATACTATTTCTGTCACCCCGACCCAATCCCGTGGACCCTCCCTCCAGCCACACTGAAGTGAAGGGGAGCTAGGGCTGGGGCTCCCTCGGGGCTTCTGGGAGGACAGAGCTCCTGCCAGGCACCAAAGCTGAAGCCCTCTCAGATCCCGGCACAGCGGCGGCAATCTGGGTGTGGAGTTTCTGGGCACCTGAGCAATCAGATGATGGCTTTTTATTACCCAGCGCCCGCACGTGGTGGCTGGATCTCCTCAGAGATCTGCTTCTGCCTCCACATGCCGTTGGAGCCGCTCTCAGAAGCCACAGAAGCAATAATGTCAGGGGATGCAGCAGGTGCTCCAAGCATTCTCCTTCCTTGGCTGACAGCACGCTGGGAAAGGCACCCTGAAAACTTGAGGAAGGCCCCCAAAGGCATAGCCAGCTGCTGGGCACTTCCCTTCATGGACAGCAGGTGGCAGCATTGCATATGTCTTCACAGCCAACAGCAGCCTTTGCTGGCTCTGAATCCAGAGTCCCTGTTGGCATCTTAGAAACCAGGATTTCCAGGAAGAATGTGGAGGAAACTCAAGAAGAGATTGGTAACTTTTCTCCAATACCTGGTAAAAACAAGGAGCAAGGATCCCTTGGGTTGTAAAATTGCCCTGCATCTGAACTTCCAGCACAATTTGCTCCCTTTTTTTACAGGGGACCTCCCAACAAATGATGAGTGTGCTCCCTAGGGACAAAGAGAAATGCAGAATCTGGATGCCAGAGGAGAAGCCTCTGTCTTTTCCCAGCACCTGATCTAGTTCCTGTAGGGAAAAAGAAAGAATGTGGGCTGGGGGTGGACTGTCCTGGGTTCAAATCTTGGCTTTGCCAATTATATTCAATGTGACGTCGTGTGTGATTTCCCCTTTCTCAGTCTCAGGTCTCTGAGGACAAAATTTCACCTCTCTTCTCTCCTTTCTCCTGTTTTTCAGAAAATGCCGCTATGTTGGATCAAACACGGACAGCAAAGGAGAAGGAAACGAGGAAAACAAAAGATGAACCTGAGAAGGTGATGAAGCAGTGGGAGCGGGAGAAACCGCTGGAAAGGGTCTTGTCTAAGGAAACGTTGGGGGTCACAGCTAGGCAACCAGAACATAGGCAGAGACAAGACCGAGAAAAAGGCTCATGGAGAAAAGAATTGGGCGCGAAGGAGAGAGGTCCAGGAGACACTGCCAAAGGACAGTTTGGAGAAGCAGGCAGGACAGAACAGAACAGAGAGGAAACCAGGGAAATCTACAGGAGGCCTTCAGAACTGGATCAAAACCTTTCAGATGAATCAAGCCCACGGGAATCAGAAGGACTAGAGAAGAGACTTTCAAAAACTGACGGAGGAGAGTTGGAAGCACTGGGGAAAACGGAATCAGGAGAAATAAAAGAAATGGAAATAACAGAAAATTCTGAAAAAATAGAAAAAGATGAAAAGGAAGATGAACCCATTGAATAGCATTAGGATCAGCAGGCTGGTGTTCACAGGGACCATGGAGGTCTTACTAAACTGGGCAGTCAAGCTGAGATTTGTCTCATGTGGACTGCGTCCCACAGGTCACCCTTTCTCTTTCTATTGCTCTTTTCCCTTTAAATGTGTATCTTTCACTCTTACAAACCCCGAGTCTGTCATTTTGCCTCCTTATCGCCACCCATTCTCAGAAGAGCCTTAGAGAATGAATGCATAGGCGTGGGAGTCCACTTGCTGAGTAGAACGCTGACATTCTGACTAGGGGAGAAACACGGAGACCCCCCTCCCCAAACAAGGCCTGGCCCCCAGTGTCACCAAAGTGTGAAATGTGGTCCTCTCCCCCAGACCCTGTGAGAGGACCTTATGGGAGAAGTGAGAAAGATGCTAAGAAGAAAGGGTTTCAGGGAAGGAAGAAACAGGTGAACTCCAAGGAACTCAAAAAGCCTAAAGTGGGGAGGAAAGAGAAAGGCTTGGAAACAGAGGTGTGGCTGCCCAGCTGCTGACCATTGGCTCATCTTGCTGAGTACCACTGTGTGCAGGGTACTGTGGGAGGCTTTCTGGAAGAAATAAGGATGGGACAACCTCAGCCATCACAGAGCGAGGGAGACCTACTTGTAAACCCCGAAGCCTTGAAAACAGAATGAAGTGCCTGCTGGCACTGGTGGGGCTCTTGGAGCTCAGGGGGAGAAGGAAGATGTCTGGCAGAGAACAGGGAGCAGCTGGGAGTAGGAGTTGCCTCCAGACCCACCTGTGCCACCCTGGGGGCCTGCGTACAATTGAGTAAACCAAGCTCCCCAAACTTGCTTCATCCTCTGTATAACGAGTGCCTGCCTTGGGGCTTGGTGCTTAGCACATTCCTGGTACACAGGAAGCTCTTGAAAACCCACCCGAGCTTCCAGTGGTTTCACAGAGGGGCTGCTGAGCAGCTGCCTCAGAGGAGGAGTTAAGAATTTCACTGCTTTATCCATTTAACCCCTTGGCCATTGCCATCCTAGTTCCAGCTCCATAGTTCCGGGAAGGGTTGGGCTTGGTTGGGGCAGAGGCTGACTTTGGGCCTGCCAGACTAGGGAGAGGCAAGTGAGGCATTTCAGCTGCAATTTTTAAGGAACATAGGGTCAAAAAACTCAGTAAGCAAGAGAAACAGTATTTTAACACAATATCGCAAAAAAATCGCAAAACTCTGAGAAATTGAATATTTCCTGCCACATCAGTAAACAAGGATGTCACAGTCAATAGCGATTGCAGCCACATGGAAGGTGAGCTGGTGAGCCCCAAGGGAGCACAGAAAGGAGACTACCTGCAATCTAGCAAAAATCAAAGCACTCCCTATGGTTGGGCCCTGAGGAAAGGAAGTTCAGGATGTGAAAAACACAGGACACAGGCTCCAAATAGCTGAGGTGCATATTAAAGGAATGATTTCAGTGAGCCCACACTCTTGCATCTTCCCATACATAGAAAAGTTCTAAATTCCTTAATTTGGGTACCTGGTTTTCTTTAACAATAATCTTCTCCACGTTCAGATTACCTGCCCTTTGTTGGAAAACTTCTATAAATGCAGCACCTACTCTCGCCGCCTCAGAACAGTTTTCTCAGGGTTACTTGAGATGCTATCTCCCTGGCTTGAAATCCTAAAAATTCCCGCGGAATAAAACAACTCTCAACTTTCAGGTTGTGAGTATTTTTTAAATCAACAGCCTGATGATGAGTAAAATATCAAAATTTTAAAGAAAGACAGGATTCGCCTTCGCACTCGCACAATCTTGCCTCAAATCTAATCTCGACACTGGGCCAGGGAGGGGGGTGCCTGCTTGCCTCTTTACCGAGTTCATCATTACCGGGGTGCAAGAAAAAGAGGCCAAACCCCCGCTCCCCAGCCCCCATACCCCGCCCCTGCACAGGCGCCTCCAAACAGGTGCTGGCCCACAGCTGGCGCGCCGGCAGCGGGCGGGGCGCAGCGCTCCGCAGCTTCCTCCCAGGGCCGAGTGAGCGTGGAGTTTCGATTCGCAGAGCCTGCGCAGAGGGGCCCGCCCCCGGCCCGCCCCGGCCCGCCCCCCGGGGCTATGTAAGGCGCTTTCCGCGTGGCCTCGCGCCACCGCTAGACTCCGTGTCCCTCCGCGCAGGCGGGCGGCCCCGGAGAGCTAGTGCTGCGAAGGCGGCGACGGCGGCGACCCCTCCTCATCATGGTGAGCCGGAGGGCTGGGCCGGGACCCTAATGCAAAACGGGAGTATTGGGGGACTTAGGGGCGGGGGGAGGAAGTGGCATGCAAATGAGACTCGAGGTTCCGGAGTTGAGTCGGGGCTTTCTTGGCTGAGGTAGGGGCGACGCGGGGAGCGTGGGGAATGAGGATGGCGCTTGAGAAAGAAGGGGAGTAGGGAATCGAGCCTCAGAAGCAGCGCCCCCAGAGCACACCCGGGTGTCGGGTGGGCCGGGGTACGGGCCCTGGGCCGCTGGGCGGGCATTCGGCACCTCCTCCCTGCCCAGGGCCTCGTCTGAGATAATGTGCGCCTGCTGAGCTGTCTGGGTGCTGGCGGGAGGTGGGGCCTCGCGGCTTAGAGGAAAAGGAGCTTTACAGTAAAAAGTTGCTGCCTGTGGCTTGCGCAGGCAGGAAAACTAGTGGCTCAGAGAGGTGCTGCTGACACACAGCAAGGGGTGCGAAGAGCTAGACTCCGACACAGGTGCCCTGTACTGCCCAGTCCTGGGGCAGGCACAAAGACCACGACTTTGTGGGGGGCCCAGGGCAGAGGAGGAGGTGCCAGGCTGTGCTGAATGAAGCCCTTTGTCCAGAGCTCTCCGGCCCAGCCCCCCACCAGCCCTTCTGTGGGACCATTGTCCCCCCATCCCAGACAAGAGAGTATTATCTGTTACTGGCATTGTTGGGGGAAGGGAGGCGGTCTTTGGGTGACCCTTCTCCACCCCCACCCTCCTCGGTGCCCTCAGGGGCCAGGGCAGCTGTGGTTTTACCCAGACATAGAGCCCCCCACCTCCAAAGAGGTCATCCTTAATAGAGGCCAGGAATATAAAGTTAGGCTTCATTTCTAGAAACGCAGGCTTCAGGCCCTCCCCTGCAGGCACTTCCCAGCAGGTTTCCTTTCAAGGTGGCCGCAGTGGGTGATCCTTGAGGCTACCGTTCTCCTTAAGAGTTTGGGACTGCCCAGACAGCCCTCTCCATACTGCACAGCCAGAAGCCCTCAGGTCCCAAGAACCTAGGAGAGACCATCTAGAACCTCACGGCTTGGGAAGGTGCCCACGGCCCCGGGGGTGCCTATCAATTAAGGGTTGGGGTGCCTGGAGTGGGGGATTCCAGGATAGGGCCAGGCCTGAGAGGAAGAGGCAAGGCTGGTGGGGCGGCCCTGCGTGACCTGGCTGACGCCTGTCTTCCCCTCCTCACACAGAGTAGAGGCTTCTCCCGAAAGAGCCAGACGTTCCTGCCCAAGGTCTTCTTCCGCAAAATGTCATCCTCAGGGGCCAAGGACAAGCCGGAGCTGCAGTTTCCCTTCCTGCAGGATGAGGAGACGGTGGCCACGCTGCAGGAGTGCAAGACGCTCTTCATCCTGCGAGGCCTGCCTGGGAGCGGCAAGTCCACGCTGGCCCGGTGCATTGTGGACAGGTACCGGGATGGCACCAAGATGGTGTCTGCCGACAGCTACAAGATCACCCCCGGTGCCCGGGGGTCCTTCTCCGAGGAGTACAAGCGGCTGGACGAGGACCTGGCTGCCTACTGCCGCCGGGATGTCCGGGTCCTGGTGCTGGATGATACCAACCATGAGCGGGAGCGGCTGGAGCAGCTCTTTGAGCTGGCTGACCAGTACCAGTACCAGGTGGTGCTGGTGGAGCCCAAGACGGCCTGGCGGCTGGACTGTGCCCAGCTCAAGGAGAAGAACCAGTGGCAGCTGTCAGCAGACGATCTGAAGAAGCTGAAGCCTGGGCTGGAGAAGGACTTCCTGCCGCTCTACTTCGGCTGGTTCCTGACCAAGAAGAGTTCCGAGGCCCTCCGCAAAACTGGCCAGACCTTCCTGGAGGAGCTGGGCAACCACAAACTGGCAGAGGTCTCCTGGGGCGGTGCACACTCAATGGGACGTGGGAGAGGTGTTCGCCAGGGACTTTCCCCCTCACCGTCTCCTCAGCTGCCCTCTCCCAGCCTGGAGCCAGACCACCGACCTTGTCTTAGAGGTGGGGAGAACAAATTGCATACTGTCATCAACGTTTCATAGAACCCTGGAGGGGTCCAATGTTTTCAAACTCATTTTTAGCCCCAGAACCGTTTTCTAAAATACAGTATGCCATGGAGTCCTAAGCTGCAGAAAACTTACTACTAGAATTATTGTAAATGCCAGTGGGGACGGTTCCCAGGCCCTGAGCTAGCCAGCGCACCTCCTGTGGCATTGCACAGCTCCAGAGAACAGTCTCATGCCTAGAGTCCAACCTCGTTTTTGCAGATGGGAAATGCACAGAACGGATGTGGGGTTTGCCCAAAGCTGTCTTGAGAGCCCTAGACTCTTATCGCCTCTAGAGGAGCCTTCCCTTACTGGGTCGGACCAGAGTGTCCTCCTGCTGTTTGCTCCACAGAGAGGAGAGATTTGGGATAGGGAAGGCCCCCCCCCAGTGGCTCTTCTCCTCCAGTGACCTGTTGGGGACATGTCACCCACCCACTAATCATCTCTTATTCTTTTAACGCATTCCTAGTTCCCCCCACACCCCTCAATTTTAGACTTGAAATATCCCCACCGGTGTTTCTTTGGGTTGTCAGAGGTGAGTTCTGCCTGTATATGTTCTCCAAGGACTTTTCTCAGCTCCTAAGATTCGAATGCTGGGAAAGCGGGACACCAGGATGCTTACACCACCTGGTGTGAGCCCTGTGCCTGTGAGTGACGTGAGAGAGACGTGCCCAAGGCAGGGCTCCTGGTTAGCACTGGTTCTGCCCTGTAGAGTGACTGCCTCTTGAAGCTGCATTTATCATTAAAAATTGGGATCCTCAACCTCCTAGAGATCCAGTGGTTAAGATCCTGCATTTCCAATGCAGGGGACATGAGTTCAATCCCTGGTCTCAGAACTAAGATCCACATGCCCCATGGCATGGCCAAAAAACCAAAACCCCCTGGTGTCCCTCTGCATAGGACAGCGCAGGAGAAATGTGGTGGGCCACAAACAAGGCCTGCCCTCCGAGCGGGGATCTCCTTCCCCTGTGGAGGGTGAGCTGCATCCTCAGAGGGACTCAACCCTGGGAACTAACAGGAAAAGCCTAGTGATGGAGAAGCTAGCCTTAAGGTTATCCCATTATCTTCTAAGACCCTTCCTGTACCCATTATTTTCTAAGACCCATTGTAGCCTCTCATCCACCAAAGGAGGTTGCAGCCTACCTATTGTGCCAGTGACCAGCTTTCTTGTTCCAGGGGCCCCAAGTGAAATGGGTCATGACTGATAGTTATCTGGGTGGTCACCTCCTATTGTATCTGATTGACAGATGAGAGTCACTTGCCCCAGGTCCAACAGCTTGGAAGTGGGCTGGATGTTATATGCTCTTTCTGGCTCCTTCCATTATACCATACAGTTCCCCTCCTCTTTTCTTTCTAGCCCCTTTTTCATGACCTGTTTCCCTGTTTTTTCAGATGTGTAGCTCTGTTGAAGCTCAGATTCCCTTGGTTTATGCTGCCTTCCCCTGGGTTACAAGTGCCTTAGTTTTCAAGTCTGGGTAAGAGATGTAAAAATTTGCAAAACAAAAAGTAGGGAACTTAAAACACCTTTTCAGAGCACTAGAGTTGCTTTAATTTGACCAACAAATGAATGGCAGTAGATTGCTCAATTACAGTGGATTGCAAACTTAGGCTCCATGTTGGATGTTTTTCCTCTGGCTCTCCCAAGCTCTTGGTGATAACTGCTGCGATGCCCCTACTCTCCCGCCCTGACCACCCTCCCTCTCCCCCCGCAGTTGTCTCTGGGGATGAGCCCAGGGAGAAGATTGAACTGCTCACCTACTTTGGGAAGAAACCACCGGGCGTGCTGCACTGCACAACCAAGTTCTGTGACTACGGGAAGGCCGCTGGGGCAGAGGAGTATGCCCAGCAAGATGTGAGTGCTCCCCAGAACCTGGCGGAAGCGGGGAACGGGCAGGGCCCTCTGGAGGCCAGAAACCAGCCTCTCAGGAAGAGTGGAGTCTGTCCCAGCCTGTGCTTCCGCAGCTTTAGTGGTGCTGAGCTCAGTGGCCCTGCTAGGCAGTGCCACCAGCTTGTGCTGTCATGCCGAGGCCTGCCCCTTCTGCAGATGCTCAGGGAATGCTGGCTTCTAAGCCTGTGTGCATTTCCCAAAGCTAGAAGTCCCTTACCCCCAGGAGGCTGGTGCTTTGAAGTCCTTGTCCCTGAGCCTGAGGCCTGGTCGTGCCCCGGAATGGAGAGTGTCGAGGGATGGAAAGGCTCATTGGCTTAGGGGTACCAGCCCCTCCCCTGCCTGCAGGCTACCCCTGTCTCCTATCCACAGCCTCTCCTATGGGATCCTTAACCACCTGGCATGGCACCCTGGTGTGCCTGGCTGACCCCAGCCTCCTTCAGGTTGCCTCTGCAGGAAGGCTGTCCCTGACGCTCTGCCAGCTCCGTCACTTTTCTTCCTAGTTTAACAGCCATTTTACTTACTTGTTCAGTGGTCTCCTCCCACACGAATGGAAGCTTTTAGAGGGCAGCAGCGTGGTTCACCTTGTGTCCCTAGTGCCTCCCACAGTTGCGTGAACAAACACGCAGCACATACTTTCACTCCCACCTCGAATTGTACATTCATTTAGCAAGATTTACTAAGGACCTGTTAACTGCCAGACAGGGCTTCCCAGGTGGCTCAGTGGTAAAGAATGTGCCTGCAGTGCAGGAGACTCAGGTTCCATCCCTGGGTTGGGAAGATCCCCTGGAGAAGGGCATGGCAACCCACTCCAGTCTTCTTGCCTGGAGAATCGCATGGACAGAGGAGCCCGGCAGGCTGCAGTCCACGGGGTCGCATAAAATAGGGCATGACAGGGCACACGTGCACGCACACGGTAGACACTGTTGGGATGAGGGGTCATGAGCAACATAAGGAAGTTTCTTATGGTCAAAATGGGAGAGATGGGCTTTCTGAGAGTCAGGATACCGTGACCCACAGTGTATGGAGTAGATTTTGATCAAAGGCCTTTATTTCTGCCCTCGCCCTGCTCTCCAGGATATTGTCTGGATACCAGGGTGCTTTTAAGGGGCGAGTTGAGTAGTAACGACAGCAGCCCTTGCTAGGTCCTCAGTCCTCACCCTGAGGAAGCTTCAGCATCAGCCCTCTCTTGCAGGTGAATGAGCCTTGCAGCTCGTGGGTGGGGAGCCCAGGCCTGAGCTCAGAAGCCTGGCGTCACTCACCCCTGCTCTCTCCTGCCTCTCTGGCTCTTTCAAGCAGCCTGGCCAGTGTCAGTGGAAAGACGTCCACCCAGCACCAGGCTCTCTGCTTGTGGCGCTCACTGTCCCTTCACTGCCACCACCTCTAGCTCGGTCCTCTGCCCTCTCCCCCTCTGTAGGTAGTGAAGAAGTCCTACTGCAAGGCCTTCACGCTGACCATCTCGGCCCTCTTCGTGACACCCAAGACGACGGGAGCCAGAGTAGAGCTGAACGAGCAGGAGCTGGCCTTGTGGCCGAATGACGTGGACAAGCTGTCCCCCTCTGACAACCTGCCACGGGGCAGCCGCGCACACATCACCTTGGGCTGCGCGGGTGACGTGGAGGCCGTGCAAACGGGCATTGACCTGCTAGAGATTGTGCGGCAGGAGAAGGGGGGCAGCCGCGGCGAGGAGGTGGGTGAGCTCAGCAGGGGCAAGCTCTACTCCCTGGGCAGCGGGCGCTGGATGCTGAGCCTGGCCAAGAAGATGGAGGTCAGGGCTATCTTTACGGGATACTACGGGAAGGGCAAGGCCGTGCCCATACGCAGCGGCCGCAAGGGTGGCTCCTTTCAGTCCTGTACCATCATCTGAGTGTCCTGGGCCACCTGCCCCTTCTTTACAAGGGAAGGAGGGGAGGGGAGCATCCCTCTGCTTGATCTTTGATTTTTTTTTATTTTTTACTCAAAGTTAACTTTCCTGTAGTTTTTAAAAACTTGTAAAATAACTGCTCTCTTTTCCTGCCCTCCCATTCCCCTCTAACGCTCAAGCTTTCAACACAAGGGGGTGGGTAGTCGTCATTTAGGAACCTGGACCACAGTTGACCAGGCTGGGCCAAGTTTGGCCTGGACTGGAGCCACAACCCCAAGCCCTGCTTCCAGTTAACGGGCCCCCAGGCCCACTGCCCCGCACAAGGCTGGCTAGTGGGGAGGGACACCCCAGCACTCCAAGTACTCACGGGGTGGTCACCAGCTACAAAAAACCAGTGGTGGATTTGAGATGGGAGGATCCCTGGGCTTTGAGCCCATTTCCTAATGAGAATGTGTTATTTTCCAGGGTAGAGAAAGGATTTACCTTACACCTTTGGTCCTAAGTGCCTGTCCCCTCCTCACACTGTAACTAGGTAACAGTTTGACAACTAGGGGACAAATAGAGTAGGCAGCAGCCACACCCCAGGCCGGCTGAACGTCTCACTCAGGCAAAGTGACGGGCTGCCATCCTTCCAGCTGTGTGGTCCTGCTGTGTCGGTGGGGAGATCAAGGCCAGAGACAGAGCCTCGGTGAGAAAGTACCAGTCTTGCCATCTGCCCAGCCTATCCTGCCTCCTTGGTGCCTCTGGAGGCCTTTGTGTCTCTGCTGAAAGGGGTCAGTGGGCACCAAAAGCCAGTGGAGTGGCCCCTGGCTGTCACGGGCCAAGCCCTATCCGGTGCCTCTGGAAGGAGGGGTTTTAACACTGCTGTAGGAGCTGGGGTGCCCTCCACTGCCCTCCGCTCAGTAACGGCCTTGCTAATCAGGCTGTCACTTGACAGAAGTGCCTGGACTGAAGTTACTCTCCCGGCTTTGCCCAACCTCAGCGACTTGTAAGACTGATAATGAAATAAATCATGTTAATCCTAGCTGCGTGCATCTCTCTCCCCCTGTGGCCCGCTCAGTCTTCCCTGGGGCAAGGGCAAGGGCAGGGTGCGTTAGGACTGCCTTTGTCCCCCAGCTTGGGGCCATCGGTCCTGTCTCCCCTCTGCGGGCTGGGCACAGCTGTGGCGAGGCTGGGCAGCTAAAAGTGTCGGCTTTCATGAGGCGGCAGAAGGGAGAGAGGTTGGCCTTGGAGGCACACAGACAGCAGGGGTTGGCTGAATATGAGGGACACGTAGCACAAAGCAGCCCCCCGCCCCCAGTCACTGGGCACAGGCCCCCAGGTGTGCCCAGCCAATCCAATCGGAAGGACCTCAGCAAGACCCCGAGTTCTCCAGGGAGGGCCACCTTCAGGTCACTTAAACACAAGGGAAGAGCTGACATTCAAGAATCTCTTCCAGGCTAACAAAGGCCTGGTTGGCTACATGGGAACTTCCCAGGCCTAATGCAGTCAGCATTTCACCATGGTCTTTGCACTGAAGGGAGGAGACTGAAAAGAAAGGGGCTGAGGCTCAGAAGGAAGAGAAATAGCTATTTGGGCCAAGGTCTTTATCCAGCCATCTCTACTTACCAGAGCACTAAAACTCAGAGCTTCAGCCAAAGCCTCAAGTGTCTGCCTGGATGTCCTGAGAGGATTCACCACAAACACGCAGCTTGGCCTAAAGAGCATGACCAATGCCACTGCTTCCTGCCCCCCACTTGCCTTCTGTGCGGGAAGGGACACGCGTGGAGAAGGCTAGGGGTGTTTGCTAAGAATTCCAGCTGAGCTGATGTCAGCACCCATACCACTGGGCCCAGGAACTGCCTGTCCTACTTGGAAAGGGTCTGAGGGTCAGGGAGGCAGGATTTTGTCTTTGTTGGCATCTCCCTCAAGCAGTGGGAACTGTGAATGCCTGTATAAATCTGAGTTAGCGCAGCTGGGCACCTGGTACCCACTTTGGACACATGCAGCTTCTAGTGATTTCTAGTGGCCCCTACCATAAAATGTGTTCTGAACTCAATGCCCCATGACTGGCATCAGGCTGGGCCCCCCAGCATCTCCAGGGCCTGCTTAGCATGCATGTGCTAAACAGATTTTTGAGGGGGCACCCACACCCCTCGTGGGATGGCTGACTGAGCCTGAAGTCCACGTGGGCATCCACTCCATGCCAGGGGCCCAGGTCTGGCCCGCTGACTGGAGTGACAAAAAGCAGCTGCAGAGCAAAGTGCCAGAAAGGGTCAAAACATTTTATTCTCTTAATTTTTTTTCTTTTTTAATAAAGTTAAACAGTAAAACAAAAAATTCACAAGCTGCCCTGTCCGCCCCCCGCCTCCCTCCCCTCCCCGCAGTCTTCGGCGCTGGCTCCCTTTCCTTGACCCCACTCACACAGACACAGGGTATCCAACTGAGAAAACGAAACTGCTCTAAGGACGTGGAGACATGATGAAGGGAGGAGGTGAATTGTGTCCACATTCGAGGTTAAACTGAGCAAGTCTGCATTTTCTGGATTCTGGGTGGTGTCCTTTCATTAGCCAAATTGAAAAAAGAAATTCCCTGGACCAGACGCTGCAGGGAAAAGAAGAGTCTGTCAGCTGGCTCTGAGTTTCCGAGGAAAGATCACTCTGCCCTGGTTACGAAGGGCTGCTTCAACCGCGAGGGGAAAGCCACCTGAGGGTATCAAACAGGCCGGGGCCCGGGAGGCAGGAGGCCCACGAGCAGGCGGCATGTGTGCAACACCGTCTCCCTCACAGGGACGTTCCGGTCAGACACCTCCCTGGCCCCAAGCAGGTGTGGCTCTCGTGCTCCCTAGGCAGGTGTGCGGGGAAACCTCCCCCCCTGCCCCGCCCCTCCTCAGCAGCACCCAAGGCGGTAGATGTCCTGCTAGAAGAGAGTTCTGCCGCCTCCACTGATGGGCCTCTCCGACTGTCAGAGTGCTGCCTAATTGGGGAGCCCCGTGTTGGCTTGTGGCCTGGGAACTCAGGCACACCCACCTTCAAAGCTGAAGCCCCCAGGACCGCCGAAGAATGCCTTGAAGATGTTGTTTGCATCAAAATCTGTGGAGCAAAATACGGAGCAGAGAAAGCACAAAAAGGTGAAAAAATCTGAAGTGTCTGAAGAGGAACTTAACAGAGAATGGGTCTCCCAAGCTCTCCCAGATAACAATCACTTCCCTCCTTTCCCCAAAGTCATGGTCCAGAGGCAGGGCCACTACTCGATCCCACTTTATTCTGTTCTACTTCCAAGTGTGTCCCAAAGGAAGCTTTCCTTGCTCAACCCACTTTGCTGCACCTTCTCCACAATGGGAAAGGCCGTTTGCTCCTCTACACTGTCTCCCTATAATGCTGGGGCTGCTCCGGAAAGGATGAAAAGGACCAGACTCTCCACCTCAGGTGCCACCAAGGCTGTATCTAAGAATGAGAAGTGACTGCATGCATGAGTGTGGTGCCATACTCTGTCTCCACCATATGCCAGAAGAAAAGCTGCCCAGTGGCAATCACAGTGTTGGGACTGGCAGACATTAGATCATTCCCAATTAATACTCAACAAAACCTAAGGGGGAAGCTCAAGTAGCCCTCCCAAACCACCTGGTCAGTGACAGCAACAACACTCAACACTGCCGCCTCAAGCCTCCCCCAGCGCGGCGCTCTTCTCATCAGGCCACAGTGGGCCTCACGTAGCCAGTCTGCCTAACTGCACAGGATTTACCTCCAGCGGCCAATCCCACAGGCACATGGGATTTAAAAGTGAATTCTTTGCCTGTGTATCTGCTCATCTTCCTGGCTCCCCCAGCTCAGTGAAGAGCCCCATAGAATCAGCTGTGCCCAAGCCCCTCTCGACTTAGTCCTCTGCCTCTCCTGACAAGCTCAGCAGCCAACTCCTGCCGATGCCTTCTCCCAACCGTGCCCTCGATCCTCTCCTAGTGATCTTGTTTTCCCTCCTCTTCACCTTTTCTAAACCAGCTCTCCTCACTGCCATCACAAATATAACTCCAGAGCTGAAATCAGGTCCACGGCTCCCTATCTTAAACCCTTCAACAGCTTTTGACTGCTTACAGCTCTTCTCAACTGCTGGGTAGAGCAATGTTTATTACTGTTAAAATTAGGTTTGTAAAACACACCCACCCACTCTGAACTGGCGAGGTCAGGGTTATCTATCTATAGCATCATCAACCTTATTTTAAGTTCCGAGAGATTTTCTCAGTGGAAGATAAAGGGCTGGCATTAGAGGCAGTGTCTGAAAACTGTGCACAGCTCAGGGCTTCTTTTATCTCTAACTGAGCTCACAGTGAGCAATGATGCTCTCAGCTACGCTTCACTTCATTCTAAGTCTTCTGGGGAAACTGAAGCCTGTGAGGGCTTATGGGAATGGGCCAGACACATAAGTATCAGTCATCAGACACTTTGCAATGGGAGAAAAGAAAACTTCCAGCCAAAAGGAAAAACCCAATGTTTGCCTGCTGAGGTCTGACCCAGCTACTACTGTGTGGCTATGCCCCAGGCACCCTCTACCCTCCTAGTTCGAGCCCTGGTCATTCCCCTATGGTGCTGTACTTTTCTGCATAGCCAAGCTTTCCCTTGCTAGTGCTGACCTCAGCACTCACTCTGTACCCCTGGCACCTGCTACACTTGACTGCCCTCACTGGGCTCCATGTCTATCAGACCAGGGGTCAGACTTGGCCAGTGGACCAGGGTTTGCAAACCCTTGGACTGTGGGTTTGATTCAGCTTTGTTATTTTCCATACCCATCACAGTACCTCACACATTACAGCTACTCCTCCATGTGCACTTAACAAATTGCTGGGCATCGCTGGCTGATGGCATAAGACACCCCCACCCCCACCCTACTCCTCTGCCCGCAGAATGTTTTCAGGAAAAATGCTAACGTTTCACAGGTGTCAGGTGCAACCCGGGCCGCCCCAGCCAGCTCCCAGCTTACCGCCCATGTTCATGCCCTCTTCATCCAGGTCCTGTCCACTGTCATAGCGAGTCTTTTTCTTGGGATCAGAGAGAATGGTAAAAGCTTCTCCGACTTCCTTGAACTTTTTCTCCTCCTCCTTCTGAACTTCGGCACTGGCTCCACTGTGCCGATCTAAAGGGAGGAATACAGGAAGAACTCAAGAGTCTCAAGAAAACAGAGTTCAAGGGAAAGACTACATTACGTCTCATTTTACAATCCAGTACTCCCCACATTTGGAGTATACAGAACCGAGCACCACCTCATTCCAGCTGAGGAGCCTCTGAGCTTAAGTGCTGGATGACCACGGCAGCAGCCAGCCCGCTGAGCCCCGCTCCCCACTCGCTCTACCTGGATGGTGCATCAAGGCCCGCTTCCGGTAGGCTTTCTTGATCTCGTCCTCAGAGGCATTCTTGTCTACACCAAGAATCTTGTAGTAATCTTTCCTCTTACTCTTCTTCAGTTCTAACTGTGCATTTTTAAGGAGCTGTTTGTGTTCTGGAGGAAGACATTTAGCGTCAATGGATAAATCTGTTTTTTGGCTTCCTTTACCAAGACCCAGCCCAGATGCCCTGGAGTCAGAAGCCCTGTTAACCATACAACAGGCTTTTATGATGATTTCTTGTGGACATTAAAAAACCTATTTTGCTCAGGTTCTTCATATCAGCCTCATCACACAGAAAATGAAAGTGGCAGGGAGAACTAGGGACCAGAAAACAGGTGCCTTGTCCCACATTTGGGATCTCTGCTCACTTCTTCCAATGAGCTCCAGTTTCACCCTTGAATCAAACAACTCCCGTGTCCAGTTTTAGGACCTACAAGTCAGACCACACAGTTCCCTAAGGAACATGTGCTCAAAATTCTTTACCTTTTGTTTTCTCCGTCTGATATACTTTTTCATAGTCCCGTACTGCTTCTTCATACTGTTCTGTGTCCAAGTAACTGAAAAGGAAATACAGGGCAGTACAGTGACATAAATAGCAATGGCCTTTGGTATCACTCTAGGGAAAGAGGCATAGCTCAAGCAAGAGACACAAACTTTTGGTTGAGATGCTTCATAAAATAGGAGTTCTTACGCTAGCCACAAGAAAAATTTGCTACCAATTCCTCAAGAAAAAGAGAGAGGTCTCATGCCACTTGCACCCACCAGCAAAGTGATACACTGCTCTGAGGAGAAAGCAACCAAGGGGAGAACGTTCCTTCTGATTTCACTCAGAGCCACCGAGAGGCATCTGGAACACCTTAGGAGAGACCATGTGAAGGCACCTACTTGACACTTAGGACTGAAACAAGGGAGAAAAATTATCAAGTGAGATCAATGGAATGGAAGAGTTTTGAAACCAGAAAGTGCCATAAACATGCGGGGCCAGCTCCAATCCAGAGGAGACGTGGGATTAGTCAGCCACGAGAAGGATCAAGTTCAAGGTGGTGGCTGCCGGCAAATGCTTCCGTTAAGACTAGTCAGTCTGAGAGATATAGGTTAGTGAGACAGAAAAGGAGACTGAACACAGGCTTGAATCTCTTTCAGTGGCACAGAGGAAGGAAGGACCCTGACCCAAGATGGGAGGAAACCAGCTTGACAGGCTGATCGCCAGATCTTATAAATGTCTCTTCCACAAAAATAAAGTGGCATTTTCCTGTTGATATTACTCGCTCCAAGACTGGCCTACTGATTAAACAGACTCTTGTAGGGATTCCAGAAACAGTCACCATCAGCTGGGGAGTGGAGAGTGACCACACAGTGCAGGTTGCCACTGCACACGGAGGTTCAATTTCTTAGGCCGCTGCTGCCCAAGCTCATCTTTGCAAACATCACATGGCACCCCCAGGCCTAGAGGCCAGGGCAGAGGGAGCACTACTGCTGGGGCTGGCGAGAGACAAGCCCAGCGTCCTTAGGCATCTCCAATTTTCTGGCCACATCTTGATTTATGACTTTTAAAAAACGGCGCAAAACCAATGCCCCACAGATGCAGGGCACAAATGCTACTAAGAATGCAGAGAACCCATTTTCAGGATTAAGTATAATACAAACTGGAGTAACAGCTCTGGGTAAAGACTGATGTGACAAAAAAGCTAACCTGATGGACTTTCCACACCCTTACATAATGTACTAAATAAACTTACATTACAGTTTTACTTCACACTTTTTAAAATTCAAGGACATCCTAACATTAAAGAAAACAATTTTAAAAAGAAAAGCAGAGGTTCAGGGAAAACGGAAAGCTCCATTCAGCCTATGACAGGAGCTGCAGCAAAGGTCCGGCCTCTCCCCACCAGTGGGGTGAGCTGACGCAGACCCCGGCAACACTCAGGCTTCTGGGAAGGATTCAGCCTGAGCTAATCTCAGTACTTCTCATCAGTCCCAGCTGCTCCAAAGGGCTGTTGCCAAGTTCTCAGCCAACTGTGCCCAACAGTGCAAGCTATGCTCTGTGGCAGGATCTCACAGCAGACCTACGCAGAGGACAGTTCTGTTTCTACCACAAAGATAAGGAGCTATCTGACCAAAGCAATTTCTGTTTATTGCACAGATATGCATAAAACATAATCTTTCCTCCCATTACCCTTCTAACAAATCCAGAATTTTCTGTTCTCTTCCCATTCCCTGTTCAAACACTTCAGAGTGTTCCACTGAGTTGACATAGTCTTATGTTTCCAGTCACGGCCTCCCTCCCAGACATCTAGGTGAGAGTCTGCTTTTTTTCCTTTAACAGTAACACTGCCATAAACATGGATACAGCACTTTCTATCTGTTAAAATAACTCTTTAGCTGGTCAAAGGGTACACTACACTTCTGTATTCCAAAGCTTCCATGTGTGTCTGCCAGTGGTATGAAAAGATGAGATGACTGATAGTCTCATAGAATCTGTAATATAATTCTGTGTGTGTTTTACAGCTTTAGTCATCTACTTTAGAAATTCACTTAAAAAAAAAAAAAAAGCACTACACAGGAGAGCAGTTTTCCTATTTCTCACAAATGTGGATAATGTGGGGCAGACTAAATGGGAAGCAGCCCATGCTCTCACCACTGGTGAGACTGGGGAGCCTGAGGAACTATGAGCTTGCTCACCAGGTAGCAGTAGTAACACCTGTCCTTTGGCTAGGACACTCCACGAGGAACACGACGGCTGTAGGAGGACTGGGACATAACAAATGGGTCTTCCTCTAGGCACTTTAAAAGACAGAACGTTCTTCTCTGTCTGGGAAATAATTTGAAGTAAGACGGATTTGGGGGAGCGGTCTCTCTCAGCCCTTGCTCATGTTCCTGTCTGGAGAAGTGTCTAGTGGCTTCAAAAATAAGATGAACAAGTATGCTGCAGAGCAACCTGGCTCTGAAGGCAAATCTGAGTGCTGGATCTAGGCAGGCCCCCCTGGCTCATAAATAACCTAGTCAGACAAGGACATTTCAAAGGGGACTTCCCTATACTACAGGGATGCGGAGCCAGATTAAATCCCTTCCTATGGAAACACTGTCTTCCCTAACCCAGAACATACAGGATAGGCATAACTTTAAACTACCACAAGAGACACCTTATTCTTCCTCTTCCAAGCACCATACATTCATTCAACAAAGCATTAATTGAGTGAGCACCTACTGTGTGCTAAGCACTGTGTCAAGTTAGAGCAAAAGTGTACAACACAAAATAAAATCTCCAAAGGAAATGGATTTTAAACTTTAACAAAAGGAATTTGGGTCAGGCATCAGAGGAAACTTACTGACCGTGAGGGGCGTAAGACACAGGCATGGGAGACTGAGGGAGCTTGTGCAATCTCCTCCGCTGGAGGTCTATAAAGATAGCTCTAGGGCTGGAACAATCCCACCTAGAGGCAGGGGGAAGGACCAAATGACCTCACAACATCCCCGGGTCTGCTTCATCATCCACAATGCAATTCCCCTGGCAGGCCAGCAGCAACGCCCTCTTCCCCCCACCCACCAGAGGCACTTACCACTGAGCTCTTCTCAAGTAGGCTTTTATATAAGTGTCATCAAGCTTCACTGCATTTGTGCAGTCTTCTATTGCATCATCTAGTTTCCTAAGCTTCAGGAGAGAGAGAGCAGTCATACTTCACATCTTCGGTGATTGAGGGAGCCCAGAAGCTTGGCCATGGCTTCAAAATTCTAAGAGGATCCATTAGTCATGCTGGCCCACTGTCACATTCATTCTTAGAAAGCTAGTCCCTCAGAAGGCTAAGGACACCACATTCAAAATTGGGTTCTTTCCTAAGTGATGGAAGCCAGGCACACTTATCTGCAAGCAAAAACCACATCTACTGTTTCAGGTTAGTGCCCAACCAGACATGGCAAAGAGGAAGGGTGGTTCTTGCCTCCTATTCTTACAGAGGCCAACTGGAGGAATAAGAATTACTGTGATTTTTTTTAAACCACTAGGATCTGCAAGAGTAAGGAGCCTATTCTTGTTTCCTGATGGTTGTGTGGGACAGCACTTAGGGTATTTTCCAATGAACAGGGTGACCATCGGTTATACTGCAGAAAAAACTAAGCCTGCCTCATATTCTCATGTCCTCGGAATCCCTCCTAAAAAAGAATCACTTGGTTAGGCAAAAAAAAGCAACATTTGCTTTAAAAATTGTCTCAACGCCTTTAGCTATTCTTTTTTTTTTTCCCTAGCCATTTTTTTACTGGAAGAAAGAATCTTGAAGAACAGGTGGGAATATCCTTCCAAACTGTCCCTCAAGTGTCCCTAAATTCCACAGAATAAATAAATAAAAGCTCGCCTCTCAGAAGTTTGTTCCTCACAAGCTGAAATATTAACCTTTTCTCTTCCCATCTGGTTTACCCTCACGGGGCAAAGTTCCCAAGAGCTTTTTGTTGGCCCTGAAAATCATAGGCCCTAAGTCACAGACCAAGTGCTTACCTTGGAATTAACCGTACCCCGATTACAGTAGAGTTTAGCATTTGTTTTTATATTGTTGGGGTCTATCCCCAGGGCTTCTGTGTACAGTTCATATGCTAGCTTGTAATTGCCTTCTTTAAATGCTTTATTTCCATCTTCTTTCTTTGCTTTAAGTGCTTTGGCATTCTACAGAGAAAAGCAAGGGGAGTTTCAGTTCACACCCAGAAACCCTCAGACCACTGCACAGAGTCCAGAGTCTGTTTTCTGTTTCTTGGATCCCAGGATGGCCCCCAGGATGGCCCTACCCTGCCCACCCCGCCACCTGGGCTATCTGCTGCTCATTGGTGCTTGCTACAGAGTGGACAGGAGAAACCAAGATCTACAAAACAATACCAATGAGTCCTGTGTTACCCAGAGTTTACCTCTCTCTACTCCCCAGGATAAGCATGGCTATCTTTTCTTCACTGAAGGAAGGAAAAAAGAAAAAACACTAAGATATTAAAAGGATCTGACTCTAAATTATCGTATTTACCTTCAGGCAAATACAAAGTTGTCCTGAATAAATTCTAATGAAAGAACCAAGAATTCTGGCAAGGTGGGAAGAAGTGCTACCACATTCCCTGTGACGGGTGGAAACTTTTCACCCTGTCTTACAGGTGCAAAAAGGAAGCTTTCTTTCCTGCCTAGAACTTACTCTGCAAGCAACGCAGGCCTTCTCGTGGTCAGGAGCCATCCTGAGAGCCTGTACAAAAAACTGAACCGCCTTCTCAATACAATCTTCATAATAAAGGCAAAGACCTCGTACATACAGAGCATCAGCATTGGTGGAATCCATTCGTAAAATGTCACTGCAACAGCCAGAAAGGGGCACATTCAGCTGTGGTCTGGATTTCCCTCACCGTTACTATCATTTGGCCATTTTTTTTTTCCTTGATCATGTGTCTAATATGGAAAGTATCCAAAGGTAGATTCCTAAGAACTCCTCCAGAATTACCTGTTTCCCCCCCTTACACACTGTGTCTTACAATCTTTAATTAGAACAGGGTTGGCAGATACAGCCAATAGGACCAAATCCCACTTGCTGATGGATTTTGTAAATAACGTTTCCTTGAAATCCAGCAATACTATTTGTTTATCTATTATCTATGGCTGCTTTTACACTGTAGTGACAGAGTTGAATTGTTAACAGAGACCACACAACCTGCAAAGCCTAAAATATTTACTAACTGGTCTTTTACAGTTTGCAAACCCCTTGAGTAGAAACAAAAGAACACTTAACATCTTTCACATACAGGTCAAGTACCTATTGAACTTTGTAAAACCCTTAGGTTTTCAGACCTGGTCTAACCTTTTTTGGTTTTAAGTCCCAGGAAGGTCTGATCACCCTATCTATAGGATCGCATGTAACTCCTGATGTAGAGAGCTGCTGGACAGTATTTGTTCAGTGCTATCTGGCATTTCACTGCACAACTGGCTTGGCTTCATACCTGGCCACAGACTGTGCTTCTGGGTAACGACCCAGCATTGCTAAACATTCTGCTTTGAGGATTTTGAAGCGATGGCAGGCAGGGGCATATTCTGGGCACGGTCCATGCAAAAAACAACCTACAGGGAAGAAGAAAGCAAATGAGATTCTTCATCCTGAACTACAGAAATGTCTTCACTTTAGTCTGGTCACAAGTAACAGAGAGATTTAAGGGAAAGTAATGCCAGAGGTTTAAAAACATTCCTAAATTACCAGATTAAACCACTGAAATGAGGAAAGCAGTTGATCCAGATGATGACAACAGCAGACACTTACTGAGTACTTCACACACTAACTCATTTAATGCTCACAACAATTTTATCAAGAAAGTTGTATTACTACCCTTATTTTTATTTTTTCTGGCTTTATTATTTTTAAATTAATTTATCTGACTGGGTCGGGTCTTTCATTGTGGCACACAGGCTCTTTGCTATGGCACATGATTGTCTCTAGCTGTGGCGCCCAGGTTTAGTTGCCCCGCAGCATGTGGGATCTTAGTTCTCTTCTCTGACCAGGGATTGAAATTGTGTCCCTTGCACTGGGAGGAGGATTCTTAACCATGGGACCACCAGGGAAGTCCCTATTACCCTTTTTGACTGATGAAAAAACTAGAGATTAAACTAACTTGTTAAAGATCACCAAACCTAGTAAGTGATAAGAATAAAATTTGATCTTAGACACAAAGATCCAGAGCCTATAACCCTAATCACCATGCTAAGGTGCCTCACAGGGAATCCAATCGATAGTGACTGTGATCAAAACTCTCATTCTTGGACTTCCCTGGTGGTCCAGTGGTTAAGAATCCACCTGCCAATGCAAGGGACCCAGGTTAGACCCCTGGACTGGGAAGAACCCACATGCTGCGGGGGAACCAAGCCCACGCACTGCAACTACTGAACTCCCACTCTCTCTTGAGCCCATGCTCTGCAACCAGAGGAGCCACCCCAATGGGAAGACCACACACCACAAAGACAACAGCCCCCATGCACTGCAACCAGGGAAAGCTCTCGGGCAGTAGTAACAAAGACCCAGCAAAGCCCAAAATAAAAAAACAAAACAAAACAACCAAAAAAAACCCTCATTCTTCTAGAAGAAATACTATTATTTGCTGCTTTGCATCATTCATGTTTAGACTAGTAAGAAAGACAAGGAACAGCAAAAAAGAACCTGATAGAGTCACTGTTCCCTGCGCCACAGACACCGCTCACAGTTTCCTCCGTCCTGTGGCGAGCGCCTCACATCTCACTGACTGCCCTGGTGGCCACCCTTCCACTTTAGAATAGAATATCCATTATATTAGTTCACCTTCAGTGGTCCTAGACTATACTTACCACGTCACTATACTAACCAAAATGCAAGTTACACACACACACAGAGCTCGGATCTTTTTCAGTCTTTCAGCTTAATGAAGACTCTCCATATAGTCCCATCTTTTTTCTAGTTTGTTCTCTGAGCTTTCACTTTTTGCTTATCTGCTATTCCTGGGAGATCCTTCTTGAATCATATTCTCCTAGGAATAACTGATCCAACAGAGAAATCTGGAGTTCAGGGACACCTATTCCCTCTAAAAATCTGGTCATTGGGATCAAGAAGTGATGAAGTTTGAAAACTTGTTAGGTAATGTAGACATTCATAGAACAATATGTGGATCTAATGTAGAATGAAGAAGCTCTCCATACTAATATGGAAAGACTTCCAAGGCCTATTAAGTAAAAAAACTTTTAAAAAGGGCAAGGTATAGAACTTTGCATAACATTATTACCTTTCATTCAAAAGAGACAGAGAAAACAAAAAGAAAATGAAGAATCTGTATTTGTATTTGTTGGGAATTCCCTGGTGATCCAGTGGTTAGGACTTGGCACTTTCTCTTCCAGGGGCCGGGTTCACTCCCTGGTTGGGGAACTAAGATCCTACAAGCCACACAGCACGACCAAGATCTGTATTTATTTATTTATGTAGACCAAAACTGTAGCAGAAAATAGAACAAGAATAGTGCTTACCCCGGGGGTGAGAAATAGACAGATGGAAGACAAGTTTGGGGTAATACTTATCACTGTTTATACTTTCCAGCTTCTGAACCAAGAATAGCATTTACTCAATATTTAAATTTAAAAGTAAGGGAGAGTAAGTAAACACCATGAGCTGTTGCACCTGGAAGACTTTTCCGCAGTGTCACAAGTGGGGACGCCTCTCCTTGAATGGCACAGGTTATACCCTGGAAATTCTAAGGACCATAGGAAAATGCAGGCATTGAGTAGGGGAGTCACGGTGCTAATTTTCCCCTCCTTAAACAGAAAAAGAATTGGGGGAGAGCAGTCAGTCAAATGTAAGAAGTCACACCCTGCTGCTTTTGCTAGGTTCTGTACCGAGATGGTTCAGCTCCTGGTGGGGAGTGTCAGTTGGAGCCTCAGGGCTTCACTTCCCACCCCCACCTCCCCAGGACTATTGACAGCTGCAGGCAAAGAAGATCTTTGTTTCTTACAAGTTCATCTGTTTCCCCTGCCAGGATCATAATTCTTCATTTGTGACATCACCATGAACTACAGGGGTGGGGGGGTGGGATGTCACAAACAGAGGATTCTGTCACAAACTGGGGATTCTGGCTCCAGGATAGGCAAGAAAGAAAAGAAACCCAAAAGACCGCCTTTAGACACAAAGCTTTTGCTTATGTAAACCTCGGAAAACGTGACAGGAGGCAAAACTGCTTTCCAAACACACACACACAAAGTACAAATCACACTACAAAGACACCGCAGTTACTAAAACCAAAGGACAGAAGAGGGATCCTAATAAGTTAATGTGGACTCTATAAGCTAATCAGATATTACCAAATAAAAAGACCATCACAGTCTGTGACTTAAGAATGATTCTTAACTGTACCCTTTCATCAAGCATTTGAGGACCTGCTACAGAAAGTACTGAGCAAATTCCCACATATGAATTGACAACTCCAGCTCTTGGATGCTACAAACTTCTTTTAAGTGATCCTGAAAACTGATCCTTATCAGTGACTTTTAACCCTTTTCAGGGCCACTAACCTCCCTTTGAAACTAGTGAAAGCTGCTTCCAAGTTCCCTTGCTCAAGACCTAGAAAGATACCTGCAACTCGGATACCTTTCCCTGTTTCACAGAAGTCAATCCCTTTGCCAAGTACATTTTTCATGAACTGTCATACAGCTCCATAAAGGACAGTGGAAACACGTAACTTCAAAAGGTTTATAGCCTGTCGTTAGGCTATAAACACTATTCAAAAACATAAAAGGGGTCTCTACTTTTTATTTACAGCTGCGTTCAGTTCACAGGTATTAAAGCTAGCTCTCATTATTCTAATAAAAATATGTAATCCAAACTTAACATTTAATTCCAACTGGCTTTTCCTTTACTAACCAATAACTAACACACTTTTAGGCTACTACCTCCTATCAGAAATAGGGATGAACTCAAGTAACAGACTTGTACTGCTTTTTATTACAAAGTGAAATAAAATTAAGAAAAAAAAAAACAAAACAAAAAAAAGTTTTTTTTTACTCTGTTGATGTGGAGCAACAGGAGTTCCCATTCCTTGCTGGTGGGAATGCAAAAGAATACAGACCACTTTTGAAGACAGTTTGATAGGTTCTTGTAAAATGTAACAAATTTTTACTATAGGATCTAGTAATTGCACTTCTTGGTATTAACCCAAAGGAGGTGAAACTTAGAGCCACACAAAAACCTGCACACAGATGTCTAGAGCAGCTTTATTTGTAACTGCCCAAAACATGTTCTAACAAATATATCTCTGGAATTCCCCTCTGGGGAATGTGGATAATGGGGGAGGCTATGCAAGTGTGGGGCAGAAGGGCCATGGGAAATTTCTGCACTTTCCTCTCAATTTGGCTGTGAACCTAAAACGTTCTTTAAAAAATTAAGTCTTTAAGAAAAAAAGAGGGAAAGATATGGTCAATGCCAAATTAAAGGGAAATTTATTGTTTTAGATCTTCTGTACCTTACTACTCCCCTAATCACCACACACACACACACACACACACACACACACACACAGAACTTTGTGAGAGAAGTATAGATGAGATTTCTACATAGCTGTAGTTTACCTTCCGAAAATCCCGCTTCTCAAAATCCGTTTCTGCTATTTTCTCATATTCTCGACTGCATTCGCATTCTTGAACTATACCAGAAAAATCATATAAGAGAGCTTTAATGAAGCTGTAGATTCCACAACCACAAAACCCACCAGGGCCTTGATGAATTTATTTAAAGAAAATCAGAACCACGGACTTTTCACAAGTCATACTGGTGAAGATATAGCCAAGACTTCTTAACAGAAAGGTTAAGGCCCAACCTTCACCCTCAGTTTGAATTTAAAAGTTAGAAACATAAGAACCATGACAAGATGTATATAAAATAAGAGGCCACCATTAGGGGTTTGGTGAGCTTCTCACTAAAATGTATCCAACAGTAAACAAGGTACATAAGAAAATGGAATTAAAACATGTTTTAGCTGCTAACAATTTAATTAGGATCTGAATTCACACAAATTTTTCAACCTCACTCAAATCAGTTCCTTGATGCATCTGCCCACGCCCCACTCCCACCAACTCGGAAACTCTTTACATTTCACAGATTTTCCAAAGCTATACGTCATATTCAAAACCCCTTTTACAGATAAGGAAGCTGAGGCTCTGAGAGACTATGAGACTTGTGCACAGTCACCCAGGTGTGGCTGATGGCAGAAGTGAGATAGGATCTCGGTTCTGATTTTCAAGTCACTATTCCTCCCAAATACACCACCGTGTTTCCTCTGATAAAGACAAGGTCAAGCCCATACCTCCTGCTGGGCCTGAGCATTTTTGTGATCCAGTTCTAGGGCTCTCTGGAAACTACGACACGCCGCCATGGCATTCCCTAGAGACAGGTGGCATTTGCCTTCTCGTAGATGTCCCTAGGAGAAACACAAACAGGGAAGAAAAGGAACATGACTGGCCAAGCAGAGGGACATCAACAGCAGGAACACCCACACAAAACCAAGAAGGGATAAAAAGAGCCACAGCGGCAGTTATCAGCCGGGGGGATTCTGCCTTCCACGGCACATTCAGCAGTGCTAGGTATGTTGCTGCTTGTCACAACTGGGCAAGCAGGGAATCTGCTGAAAATATCCTACAATGCATGGACAGCCTCCTACAATAAAGACTTATCTGGCCCAAAATGTTAATAATGCCAAACCTGAGAAACCCTGGGCTACAGGAACTCAAGTATAAGCAACTTAGGACCCCTGAAACAGCCCTACTACATACCCGGACGAAACTGTCATCCAACCTCACTGACTGCTGTGCATCTCCCAGAGCTTCCCGGAACTTTCCGAGCATCATCAAGGTGGCGGCTCGATTCCCATAATAGCTAGCATTTTTAGGACACATATCTACAGGAAAGGCAGAAGAATGTGAAACAAAGTTTAGCGTGGGTCACTGCTTCAAAAACTCAGGGGCACCGACACCCTCAGAACTATATCAAGACAATCAAACTATAACAGGAATGCTGGCATGCTCTCTTTAAAGGCCATGGCCAAATTTTTGACTACATGTGCAATGGACAGTAACAATGGTGACATCAATTTACAAATAAAAGTTATTTAGAAATAATTTATACTTAGCTTTAAAGTGTACTGATTATCTTTTAGGAGTGAGGGGTTAGCACATTTATCTTAATGATTTGTATTTTATGTAATAAGATACAAAAATGAATTTGCATTTGTTGAGTTGGAGGTGCAGACGGAGCAAGTTAGGTGAGAAATATGCTGATATGAGATTAAAATACTGCAAACTGAGCATGTAACTAAGACTCATTAATATCTACAAAGGTCTCTTTCAATTCTGGTTTCCTCAGTGTGAAAATAGATCACCAGTCCAAGTTCATGCATGAAACAGGGCACTCAAAGCCAGTGTACCAGGACAACCCGATGGGATAGGATGGGGAGGGAGGTGGGAGGGGGGTTCGGGATGGGGGCACATGTATACCCAAGGCTATTTCATGTCAACATATGGCAAAAACCACCACAATACTGTAATTAGCCTCCAATTAAAATAAATAAATTAATTTTAAAATCTACAAAGGTCATTTTCTAAGACAGTAAATGAATTGGCAATGGCTGAGAGGATTAAGGTGGATATCCTTCTGCCATATTATCTAGAATTCTGGAACTGCCTTTAATTTGCCAAATGAAGAACCACCTGCTTGAGCCAGAGAAAAGTTATTATTTCAGGTTATTAAACCCAAAATAGTTCACACAGTTAACAGTTATCAATCCACTAAGCAGAAAGATTACTTCTTACAGAGGAGCTATTTATAACAGCATTTGGCAAATTATTTTCCAGCATATTCCTTCTCACCTATGGCTTTTGTATAATAGTTATAAGCTTCATTGTAATCTTTCTTGGCATAGTAGGCATTTCCTTGTTCCTTGAAAGACTCTGCTTCTCTGAAAAGGAAAGAGAAAGAGAATCATGTTACTACACCCAGGGAATAACCTCATGGGAGCAATCTTTTGGTCTAGAGTCCCCGGCACATTGAACTGAAAGTTAATGTGATACTTGAAGGAATTTATAGATTTGTTCAATGGGCTGATGGACCAAAAGGAGGTGCTAATGAAAGAATCTGAGTTTTTCCGATGCTGTATTTTTTGGTCACTTAGATACATTCAAACTAAATCAAGAAAACTCTCTTATGCTGCCTGACCTCCCTTCTCACTATCCCTACCTTTAATCATTCCCTTAGGACAGACACCAACTTATAGACACTCTCTCACAGAGACGAAATTTTTATATTTATTTCCTTTCCACTGTGTCACAACTTCTGCCTCTTTAGCAAACTGACAAAATCAGTTATAGGTAATTCCTTTCGGGGGTAACTGATTTCTCAATGTGCAATGAGTCGTATCCTTGGAATTTTGATGATTTATTCTTTCGAAAACTGGGCTCATGCACTGGTCCCCGGAAGGACAAACAGAGCAAAAGCAGGTGACGAAGATGTTAAAAGCATAGCATATTGGTGTTTAAAACAGAGGACAGAGCTGAGTGACAGGAGACGTCAAGAATTCAGGTGACAAAGACACACACAGTATCAGCTGCCAGAGTCACACTCTGAGAAGGACCCACCTACTGGAAGTCTCTGTGTCTGTCACATCTATGTGGATGCTTACTGCTCCCTTGACCATCCTCTAGTACCTTGCATAACCACCCAATGGGTAATATCAAAAATTCTGCCCTAGTCCAAGATCCATTTTTTGAAGCTGTGCCATGAGACAAACTATACTTTCAAAAAGAAACAATGATATATAATGGGGAATTATAATTTTGACCAGAAAACTAAAATCAAATCAGATAGGACCAACAATGTCTCAAAGAACAAACTTGTAACCTATATCAGAGATACCCAAAATCACTCTGATGAATCACCCTAATGACCAACCTGAATGGCAATGATAATTCTTTACCAAAATAGTTACTGTAACATAACTAAATATCTGGGCACTTCTGTTATAAGGAAGAGTTAACAAAAATTTTTCCCTTCTTCTTTCCTTAACACACGCTAAGAGCCCAGTTCAAGGGCTGCCTGAAGTGAAGATGAAAGTACAGTTCTTAACCTTGGTGATGGTACAAGAAGTTTACAGCTTGATTCTGTGCACTGTGGCACTGGGGAGATTTGTGATTTTATTTACTCATGTATTTTAAACTATAAACTGGTAAAGCCACCTTTTATTGAGGCAATCTCCCTTTCCAGTTTTTTCCATCACCGCCCTGGCAAGACCCACTAACATGAAAGGTCTGCTAGCAGAAAGGAGAAGCAAAACGGGGGACTTCCTTGGCAGTCCAGTGGTTAGGATTTGGCGCTTTCACTGCAGGGACCCAGGTTCAATCCCTGGTCGGGGAACTAAGGGGGAAAAAAAAAAAAAAGAACTCAGAAAAAAGAAAAAAAGGAAAATGACCTATAAACGTTGACAGATTTCATCTGTGATGGATTTGAGTAATTTTATTATACCAATTGTCACAATGCTGTAAAGAGGCCTTCTGCTATTAAAAGTTCTCAAGGAGGATCCCCCAAGTGCAAGACTTATAAGACCAAACACAATCTTTCTACATGGTGAACACCATACTGTAACTATAAATTAAGCCAGGCACTATAAAAATGATGAAGAGCCTATCCTTTAAGAGCAGACATGCCAGGGACTCCCTCAGTGGCCAGTGGCTAGGACTCTGATCTCTCAGTGCTGGGGCCCTGGGTTTGATCCCCGGTTGGAAACTATATCCCACATGCCACAACTAAGACCCCTAAATAAATAAAAATAAATATTAAAGAAAAAAGAACAGACATGCCAAAAGACTGAAGAAAGGACTTCTCCAACACTGGATGTCAGAAGTTGAGTCAAACCACTATGAAGAAATGGGAGGAGAACATGCAAAAGAAGCATTAGGCCCAAACTGTACCTGAGAAGACCTAGCCTTCTCCTCAGTTAGCCAGTGGCTGCTGCTGCGGCTAAGTCACTTCAGTCGTGTCCGACTCTGTGTGACCCCACAGACGGCAGCCCACCAGGCTCCCCCGTCCCTGGGATTCTCCAGGCAAGAACACTGGAGTGGGTTGCCATTTCCTTCTCCAATGCATGAAAGTGAGAAGTGAAAGTGAAGTCGCTCAGTCGTGTCCGACCCTCAGCGACCCCATGGACTGCAGCCCGCCAGGCTCCTCTGCCCATGGGATTTTCCCGGCAGGAGCACTGGAGTGGAGTGCCATTGCCTTCTCCGCAGCCAGTGGCTAAGACCACACAAATTCCTGAGGAAAACTAAAAGCAGCTGGGCACTCAGATACAAGTTGTGTCAGTGTAGAAAGCTTGTCAAAGATGGAACAATCTGGAGAGCTACAGAGAGGTGCCCTTTCTTTCCTGAAAGAGAAGGAGGCCATAAGTTCAGCACTGGCTTTCTATCCAAGATTCAAAATATGACTTCTGTGGAAAATCAGTAATCATTACTGAGGTCAGGTACCTTCCATACATTATCTTATCAGGTGAGTTTCATTATTCCCATGTTTCAAAGGAGGAAATTAAGGCTTAGAGGTTAAAAACTGACTGGAGGTCAGGGTGTTGACCCACACCTGTCAGATCCCAAAGCTGAGCTGTACCCCATCTATTATACTGAGCTCTCTTTAATACTCACCTCTACCTATTGCCTGCGACTTTAAGAATTAATCTGTAATGCTAAGACACAAAATACCCCAGCGTATAAAATCCAATTCCAGACAGGCAATCTGGATTTAAATGAGCCAAATGACACTCCTAACAATTAGTCACAGAAGAGAGCAGGGCTTCTTTCCCTTTAAGATGCATGACCTAGTGAACTGGACTTTGCCTCCCCCAAGAAATGCATTTCATTTTAGTAAATGGTGAGTAGATTCCATTCTAGAGCAAACAAAGCGAGTAATGTAGAGTCAGCCCACAGCAGAAAGAACAAGAAGAATTGTGTTGTGACAAGTTACCATGTTTTTAACCTCACACTGCACAGCATCAGGCCAGAATTAGCTATTCCCACACAACTGCCTCATGAAAAGGACTTATTTTCATAGAAACATGGTTGATTAACAGCTGCCTAAACAATGGGCACTTAGTGCTTTTAAACTGAATGCTTATTTTTTGCCTCCAGGTCCAACAACCAAAGCGGAGTCCTTCCTTCACTGTGAACCTCCCCACCAAATACACGAGCTTTGACCAATGGGCCTGATCCTGCGAGACCAGCCAAGGAAACAGTGGATCTTTGGAACCCAGCATGGCAGCAGCAAGAACTGAACAAGGCTGCATCAGGAACAATTCCAGGGTCAGATCCATTCAAGTCCTGCCTGGGAGTCTGAGAAAGGGCTGAAGCTTGTTCAAGTTGCCCTTACAGCCAAGGGACTAAAGGATGAGTTGTCAAAGGCATAGGACTGGAAAAGGAGGAGAGCTGGTTAACATTGGAACTGAGGGCAATCTGGCAGTGGCCTCTGTCACTCCACTCAACTGGCAGTCAATTAATGAGAACTAAGTGAGGTTACATGTACCTAACTAAAACACATCAGTACTAAAAAATGAAGAATTAGGATTAATTGGGTTCACCTGGATCAGGTTAAAAAAGGAACAGATTCAAAAGGGACTACATTAAACTGCATATTATTTTTATGGCTGCAAAATAAAATTCAGACTAAACCCTGAAATACAATACCACATCAAAATACAGACTTGGTCACAGCTGACCCGATGTCACTTTAACATCTACATTATATTTCTATGCATTTTCAAATTTTCAAAACATTTCCAATGAGGACCCAGTATCGTGTGTCTTCCAATAGAGGAAGAGCTCGTGAGGCACCCAAGAGGACTGCACAGGTCTCCTAAATCTTCCAGTCTTAAGTTTCCCCCACTAGATCCTGTTAGTGGCAAGGTTTTTGGGTTAAAACTAATTTATCCAGTTCCACACCCAATCCCTGGATCAACTCCAGGCAGAATAAGTGTCACTTCTCTGATTCACTAAGAGATGCTGGGAATGACTACCTCCATCAGACCAGTCCTTTCACTTTAACAGTCAACAACAACTTCCTGTGAAAACAGCTACTGAAAGGTTTTCCAAAAACTCTGCTCTCTTTGGATGTATGATGGAAGGTGTCCCCCAGCAGGATCAGTGCCAAAGGGCCAGGCTGCCTTCCCTCCACAGACAAAGGTAAGAAGACACTCCACTCTTGTTCTGCTTTGCTACTTTAAAATATATTTCTTTGCCTTTCAGAAATAACTTCATCAATCAGAAAGCTGCAGCATGAAAACCTGCTCTTCTAACACTGCTACTGCTAAGTCACTTCAGTCATGTCCGACTCTTAGCAACCCCATGGACTGCAGCCTACCAGGCTCTTCCGTCCATGGGATTTTCTAGGCAAGAGTACTGGAGTGGGGTACCATTGCCTTCTAACACTACATGTGCACTAGAAATCTGTACATCCTCTGATCATGCGGTTCCAGTCTCTTAATTTAGCACTCATTCACCACAGATGCTAATTACACCAACAAACCCTGCCAAGGGAATCATTTGGTATCACACAGGTCTTAGCAGGGCTCAGCATCATGTGATCAAATCAGACAACTTGGGCTTATGATCACCAGCCAACTTTGCACATTTACAACTCAGCTAAATTAAAAACACATTAAAACACCAAAGCTGAAATATAATGTGTCCCAAGTGAGATGCTCTATAAAAACTTCCATTTTCTCTCTAAATACTTCCACGTTAAACACTTAACAATACCTTTGCCTTAGGCCAACTAGTCTACCTTCTAGAAATGAAAGAAGTATTTAGAAACTTTACTCAGCTCTCACTTAAGGCAGGATTCACTGGCAAGTATTTTGTTTTTGTTTTTGAAATGTCTCAACATTACTGGGTTCTCTCTGGAATTACTTCACAGGTATATTTGTAATATACCATTTTTAGATATATTTTACCCCAGTGCATGAAAAATAAAGACTTCACTATTCTACATTTGCAACTGAGGCAATACTGATTGATTAGATTTCTGAATGATCAAAGTGAGGGGGTAGTGGGTGAACCACTGTGCTCTTATTTCAAGTATTGGGCTAGAATAGATTTTTTCATAAAGTTCAGCTCTTCCAATAGCCATTAACAGTTTAAATCAAAACATATGTAGCCGCTTGAATGACGTTTTTTTTTTCCCTTTGTGTTTTCCTGATGCATTCTGCTACTTCAGAAGTGGAAAAAAAATCTAGCTTTGCTAAAATTACAACTCGGGACAAAATGATTTCTTGTTAGAGCAAAGGAGTGTTAGGGGCCTCTGACCTGGAGACTATTTTACTGGCAGGAATAACTTTTTTTAAAAAAAGTCTTTCCTTTCTTTACCTTCAGGCTTTTAATAATAATACTTTATACTGTCAATGAGTCAAATATCCTTTATGCATTTGTATTGTATTTAGTACTTCCAAAATGTCACCCTTACTCTGATCGTTGCACCCATGTCTTTTATTCAATCAGATTTACTAGTTGCCCGCTGTTCTAGAAATGCCCTCCATCCTTCAGAATTTACAGGATCTTAGCCAGTTTCAGAGTAGAAATTCCTTCTTCCTTCCCACAGTATGAGCCTCTTGTCCCAAAGGCATGCCACAGGGGCTGTGCCATGTGTACCCTCTCTGACCTTCATGGAGAGCAAAGTAAAAGGAGCCAGAAGCATTTCACTCCAACTCACCAAATGCATATTATTCGATTTCTATTTAGTCCTCTAACCTAACAATTTAAGTTTCACATGAATAGGTGAAGTTACATACAACCTGGAACAAATGTCATGGACAGAGGAACCTGGCAGGCTACAGTCCAAGGGGTCACAAAGAGTTGGACGTGACTAGCAACTGAACAACAACCCGATTTCACAGATAACAGTGTTTGCAAAATGCAAAGTGCTGTATACTGACTGCAAACAAAGGCCTCATAAAGGTCCAGAGAAAACAGAACGTGGTCTCTATCCAGCTACATGTTGGTAAGAGTGGGCTGCTGCTGCTGCTAAGTCGCTTTAGTCGTGTCCGACTCTGTGTGACCCCACAGATAGCAGCCCACCAGGCTTCCCCGTCCCTGGGATTCTCCAGGCAAAAACACTGGAGTGGTTGCCATTTCCTTCTCCAATGCATGAAAGTGAAAAGTGAAAGGGAAGCTGCTCAGTCGTTTCCAACTCTTAGCGACCCCATGGACTGCAGCCTACCAGGCTCCACCGTCCACGGATTTTCCAGGCAAGAGTACTGCAGTGGGGTGAAGAGGGGGCTACCCAGCTTCTTTTCCCCAATATTCTGTAGAATAGAAAGCATCTGCTTTCACTTAAAAGCCCAGTTAAAACATCCGCCCTCCCTCAGAAAAAAGGAGATGGAGATAAAGAAAATATACCAGTTCAAACTGTCCTCTGTCTGGACACTCGCAGGAGTCTCAACAGGGGCAGAGCCAGAAGAGACCGAACTGCCCAGGGCAGACAGAGACACGGACTACACAAGGCAACAGCGCTCCCTACTGCTCAAGCAGGGAAGGACACCAGCTGATGCTCTGCAGCAGGCTCTGTGGCCTTCTCCTACTCAGCAGGGAAAAAGAGGAAGCGAGGAAGCAAGGAAGCAGTCAGGCTGGACAGAAATTCTATCACTAAAGGTGGAAGGATATTCTCAAAGAAACAGTGAACTCAACTTTGTTAAATACTTATGCTAGTTCCTTAAATGGGATGTCACACACAATCTGTGGCATCTACTTAACCTCCATTTACCCCTGGGCACAGGAGACCCAACTGTAAGGCTGTTTCTGAAAGTAAGCTTGGTAGAAGCTACTCTGAGGACATCAGCCACTGGCTTTTCAGCATTAGCCAGAGACTTGTTTTCAAAATATCTCCCCGAATCCATCATTTTCTACCCCTTCATTTCCCATTCTGTGACATCTCCCACTGCCCTCATGGGGACACTATCATGCATCAGAAATCAAGAACTGGGGACCCTGGTTAGGACTCCACACTTTCACTATGGAGGGCCTGGGTCTGATCCCCAAACAGGGAACTAGGATCCCTGCGATCCTAGCTGTGCCATGTGGCCAAAAAATCTAGAACTGAGGAACTACAATTAAGAAAAAGGCTGCTTTCCAAGTTGTTTTTTTGTGTGTATGTGTATGTGTGTTGGGGGTCGGGGGGAGTGGAGATGGGAACCCTAGTCAGGCATCTACATTGCCAACTGTTATTTTGCTTCCCAAGTTTCCTTGGTTCTTGAGTTCA
The DNA here is from genome assembly GCA_006408695.1 of Aepyceros melampus. Lineage (NCBI taxonomy): Eukaryota > Metazoa > Chordata > Mammalia > Artiodactyla > Bovidae > Aepyceros > Aepyceros melampus. Next base: position 59,314 of record SJXQ01001199.1, read on the forward strand.
TCAGGTGGTTGATGGTCTCAGAGCAAACTACCCGAGGAAGAATTCTCAGGACAGCAACACCAGTAAGACAAGGTCCGGCTTATCTCAGACACCCTCCCCAGAAGCCGAATATTAGAAGGAGGAGAGACAGTTAACACTTTGCTTATCGGACAATCTGGCCTCCCCACACAAAGTCATATGCCAATAGAACATTAGGTCTCTGAATCAGACTTTGAAAGTCAAATATTCCTGCTCATATTACCATTCTCAAGTCTCAATCACTTATACCCCTGCCATGGTGGGCTAAAACACAGAAACTGCTGTTTGGATCTTGCATGGGGAAGGAAAAAAACTGTCAACCTAATAAAATGAACAGACTACTGGAATAACTTGCACGCTGAATCCTGCTCTTACTGCTGAAATTAAGACAGTTTAAAAGAATACCTGGAACGACCTCTAAGTAACTTCCACATCACGCAGCACAGGAGAAAGGGGACCAAACGTTAGTGAAGGAAGGGAGAAATGGACTCTTAGAGGGACTCTGCATCAGACCACAAGGCACCTAGGCAGCCACCGACCATTGTTCTCAATCTCTTAAAGGCCTAGAGAAAGAAAGCAAAGGCAAGTGCCTAGCAGGCAGATTTTAAAAACTTTAAAACTACTAGCTTCAATGACTAAACCAATCCCTGATTGGTTGGAATGTACAATAAGCCTGGGCTTTAAGCCAATCAGAGTTCTGGTCGTTGGGAATGAACTAGACAGTAGAGCAACTGCCACTCACTTGGGCCAACATTTTATTAAAATTGCTCAATTTACCTGGCTTCAGTTAATATGTGGATCTGAATGAAAGCAGCAGAGAACAGAGACATCCTTCCTCCAAACTCTACCTTTGCTCCTGCTATGATTAATGAACAATTTTGCCACTTGTTAGTATCAGGGTTCAATCAATTATTTGCTGGTATTCAGGATTCTGTATTCCTAGGCTTAGCCCTTCCCTAACCATGACTTATTTGTCCCATGTCCCATTTCTTCATGGGACACACATGAGTACACCACACATACTTAGAGTATACCAAAATGAAAATGAATGCTGAGAGCAGAGTCTCTCTCTGATTGGGGCTCAAGGTCACAGACAATTCCCATTCACCTTGCGTGCTTTGTCAAGCTGCCTGCCCTGGAACATCAAGAGAAAGTTTAGGGGGACAAAAACCTAGGAATTTGAAACAGAGTAGGGAAGAAGGGGGAGAGGCATCCCGGCAAGCTCCACAGTTAAGGCCACAAATTCCAAAACACCCCAAGGAGCTGCACCAAATAGTAACTCCTGGATACGGATCCAGGGTTCAGCGCTTCCCACGACCAATATGCAGAGAAAAATAAAAGGCGAAATTCCAAGAGTTTAGTTTACAATACCAAGGTACTAAGAAAGGGTCTCATAATGACTGTTCTTGCTTTTCTCCATCAGGAAAACAGATACTGAGATGATCAGCCCAAGGAATCAGGTTAGGATGCCCTGCTCCCTCGCCAACGTAGGATCACTGGGTCGTGAAAATCCCCTGCAGGAGGAAATGGCAACCCACTCCAATATTCTTGCTGGAACATCTCATGAACAGAGGAGCCTGGTGGGTTACGGCCCATGGAGCTGCAAAGAGTTCAACACGTCTGAGCACGCACATATGCCCTGTTCCTCAGTCAATGGCTCTTCTAGGGTCTTCCAGTCCTCACTGCCCAGTCATATCCCCAAGGGATGTGCTGAGACACAAGTGCTTCTTCTCTTGATAAGCAACTCGAAATCCTTCGATTTTACCATAATAAAGACTACCTACAATGACCAAACTGCTTCCCAATCCAGGAAATGTGAGGTGAAAGCCTGCACTCAAGATAGGCATTCATTCACATATCAGGTAAAACAATCAGCAACTTCTTAGGAAAATGAGAAGACCTTAAATTAGCTGAAATAAACCTCAGAAATTGAGTCCTCTGGGCTTCCCAAGCAGCTTTGTCTGTTCTGGTGGGCAAAGAGAAATAATAATCCTCATATTCAGAAGCCTGATCTATTTTGGACTGCCAACTAACACACCTTTTATTCTAGCCTCTCAGCTATGAAGGAAAAAAGAATTTTGTACAGAAGGACAGGCAAAAAAAACTGAAGTCCATTTCTTTGTCTCTGCTGCTACTGCTAAGTCAAATCAGTCGTGTCCAACTCTGTGCGACCCCATAGACGGCAGCCTACCAGGCTCCCTGTCCCTGGGATTCTCCAGGCAAGAACACTGAAGTGGGTTGCCATTTCCTTCTCCAAAGCACGAAAGTGAAAAGTGAAAGTGAAGTCTTTCAGGCGTGTCCGACTCTTCGCGACCCCACGGACTGCAGCCTTCCAGGCTCCTCTGCCCATGGGATTTTCCAGGCTAGAGACTCTAAAGCTAAGGAAATAAAACATGCAGCCATTTAAAATGCTACAACCAAGAGGTCGAACATCTTGAAAGCGCCTCACTCTGCCCCTATGGGACTATGACAATTCAGAAGCAGGCTACCCTTGGGCTACAATACAAGGAAGAACTCCTTGCTGGACTTTACAAAAACAACCCAAGAGACCCATCAACGTTTCTGTCCCCAAGTGAACTGGGACTATGACTGAACAAGAGACAACACAAACTTGGCCAAATAACTAACCAAGTCAGATAGTAAAGGGCATTTGTAAGAGACAAACCTATCCCTGCCCTCTGCTGTGGCTACACAGGAGGACTCCAGGATACATAAAAAATGCGAAACCATATTCCTCCAAAACCTCTATGTCACCACTCCATTTTCAGCACTGGAAATCTACATATAAACAAGGCTTTTTCTTACTAACAGAGTCCAATATTTACCCTCCTAAGGATGTCTTACAAGACAGAAAGTGAAACTGATATTTTTGCTTATTTCATTATATTTTCCTTTTGACTTTTTTATGTGATACACAATAAACATTTATATTTTTATTATTTTAAAAAGATGTATATGTTTAACATACAAGTCTATTTCATAAGGATGCTTTTTTTGTTTTTTTTTCCCTTAGTGGTAACTAAAGCCATGTATTTTACACTCAATGAAATGTTGAATTCCATGAAATAAGGCAGTTAACATAAGTTAACACCTTTCCTTATTCTGTTAACTGCTTGCAAATATCATGTTTTTGTGTTTATGATGTGGGGTCCCCAGGCAGTGCAGAGGTAAAGAATCTGCCTGCCAAGGCAGGAAATGCAGGTTCGATCCCTGGGTCAGGAAGATTGCCTGGAAGAGGAAATGGCAACCCACTCCAGTATTCTTGCCTGGAAAATTCCATGGACAGAAGAGCCTGGTGGGCTATAGTCTGTGGGGTCAGACTGAGCAGGCAGGTGCTATCACCTGGTCACATTATAGCAGCACCTGTTTTACCTTTTCTTATGATAAAATATCCTCTAAGGCTGAAATTTTTTTTAAGGAAAAAGATTTGGTTTACATAGGGGCTTTGACGTGAAACTCAAATTAGGGACAGTGCCTACATCAGAAATTTATACTGAATTCATTTTAAATTACATATAGCCCATCCCAGGGACCTACTAACCTGCAAACTACATTTTGTCAAGGTTCTCAGCTCCCAACAAGTCAGGAACTTGAGACAACTGGCTGCAGTAACCCCCTTAAGCTAGTTAACTATTCATTCTGCCTCCTTGAGTACTTATGTTTCAAATCTGAATAGTTACAAAGAAAAAAAAAATCTCAGAATCCTGATTTCAGATCTCATGAACTAACCACTACCTCAAACCACCCAGATTGAAGCCAGAATGGCCTTGGTATAAAGATACGAAATACGTGGGAAAAAGACTGTAGAACTGTAGTCAATTAACTCGCGGTTGATAAAGACAGGGCTACAAACTTCCAGAAGCTTTTTGTTAATTCTGGTCCATATTCAGGACAAGTATGACTACCAACAACTGTGTTCCAGCCCCACTTCCAATAACCTGCCTTAGCTGTAGCCAAAATCCAGACTGTTCTCGAAAACCACTCATTCAGCAGCTCCCTTGGCTGGTCCGGACTGGCAATCTCGAGCCACTGCGGCTGCCCAGCAGCGCCAACAGCCCAAGCAGCTGCCCTCCTCCTTGCTGCTTAACTTGTAAAAAACAGCCCTGGGAAGAATGAGGATCTTTGGAAGGGTGGAGGGAGAGGGTTTGACGTATACAGCATGAGACAAAACCCCTCACCATTCTTTCTCTATCACCTTCCACTTCTGGGGTAACAGAAGGGACACCAGGTCAATCTTGGAGACACACACAGTCACCTAAGGCCCAACTTATGCTCGCTGGGCTACGATTACGGAGGAAAGGGGTGAGGACAGCCAAACCTCTGGAGATGCAAAGGGCCGACAGACAACAAGGTATAGAAATTAACAAGAGAAGGAGGGGGTCGGGGGCGGTCTAAGAAGGCATCATTATTGCGGTGCCGTCACCTCCACCCCGCAAAAGACCTCCAGGATCCCTTCAGAGACCTGGCCTCTACAACGAGAACGACCTTCCTCTCTGCTTGGGGTACAAGGCCATACCTCAGCTCCTCAGCAAGGCGGAAGCGGGAGAGAAGGGCAAACCTCCAAGAGCGCCCCTTCAGGGGGTCCATCCGGACTCAATCTCAGATGGGGGGGGGGTCTCGGAGGGCGGGGCATCGCTCTACAGGGGTTGCACCACAGCAAGGACGGGGTTCCCGGAGCCATGGAGCTGAAGCTCGCCTCTTCCCCTACCCTGCCACCCAGGTACCTCTTCGCCTCCTCGTCGTCTAGCAGCTCTGGCTCGGTCGCCGCCATTACCACATCGCACTCAGCGGCAGCCGCCATCTTACCGCCGGGACCAAAGAGCCGGGTGGGAGGTCGGCGGTGAAGAGCACTTCCGGTCGGAGCATCGAGCAGCTCACCGGCGCTGCGCCCAGAGGGGCTCCCTCGGGCCGGTCTACCAGCGAGAGGCTCCGCTTCGGGCCAGAGCGGCCTCCCGCCCCTGGAGGTCCAGGGTGGTCTCCGCGCCGGGGCGGGGGGCCAAGGACGGGTCCTGTGCGTAGGGGGCGCCACTTTACCCGTGGGCCCGAAGAGGGTATAGAAGGGTGTTGCCTCTCTAGGCTTCGGCTTTCCTCAGTATTCCGAAAGCTTCGTTGCCATAACAACTTCCAATCCTAGAGCGTCTCCGGTGATGCTCCGGGAGTCTGAGTTGGGTACGGACGCGGTGACCCAGGACCCTGGAGATAAAGACCCCCTACTAATACCTTCCCGACCTTTGAGTATGTCCACAGTCGCCTCCTGCGAAAGGCAAGAAGAGACACTTTGAATCCAGTTTTCCTAATGCTCATCGGCCCCTGGAAGCCCTGCCCAACCAAGCCTGGGGAACGCAGGGCGTCTTCGCACCGCGCCTTTCATCCCCTCTGGACCTCCAAGTACCAACTGGTTCATCACCCTAATGACGCTGACCCTTTTATGAGGCTGCTTTCATGTCAGCCGCCTGGGAGTGCCATCTCAGCATTAAGCCTAGCGAGGGTGACACAGAGCCCCAGACCCTGCCCTGGAGTTTATAAGGCAGCTCGTCGGGTGAGGTCCCTGTTCCACAGTGTCCCCAGTGCTCCCAACCCTCATATAAACTCCCTGCTCAGCACGCTTGTTTTGCCGAATGCAATCTGGATTGGGAACTCAGGGCAAGGATATAGCTTATTTTCGTAGCCCTTCACCCAGACCAATAATTTTTGTGGACCTGACTTAAATTGGGGTTTGAGAGTCCCTTGGACTGCAAGGAGATACAACCAATCCATTCTGAAGGAGATCAGCCCTGGGTGTTCTTTGGAAGGAATGATGCTAAAGCTGAAACTCCAGTACTTTGGCCACCTCATGCAAAGACTTGACTCTTTGGAAAAGACTCTGATGCTGGGAGGGATTGGGGGCAGGAGGAGAAGGGGACAACAGAGGATGAGATGGCTGGATGGCATCACTGACTCGATGGACGTGAGTTTGAGTGAACTCCGGGAGCTGATGATGGACAGGGAGGCCTGGCGTGCTGTGATTCATGGGGTCGCAAAGAGTCGGACATGACTGAGCGACTGAACTGAACTGAACTGACGTTAAACTGGGGGAGGGGGTTGAGGTTAAAATATTAAAGTTAATGGTTACCAAAGAAGGGGTCAAGGGAATTTTCTAAGAAGAGTTTATACCCCTTCTCCAGTAAAAGTCACTGCCATTGTCCATGAGCTGCTTGCACAGTCCCTGCCTACCACAGTGCTGAGGGAGCTGAAACCACACCTGTCACTAGGTAGTGGAGGATGGGAGAGGCTCCACCAGGGTTGGAAGAGACACGTCATTCTTCCAGCCAGTCATTCAACAACTCTCTCCAAAGCTAGGTTGGGAAGGCACAGACTCGGCCCTGCTTGCCAATGGCTCATGGTCTACGGTCTAATGCAGGAGGCCCACCTGTCCTTAACCAGCTTCCTACTTTGTGTTCTCTGCATCTTAAACTCAATTGAGAGAATGGATACATGCATACGTGTGGCTGTGTCACCTTGCCATGTACCTGAGACTATCACATTTGTTAATTGACTATCAGTTCAGTTCAGTCGCTCAGTCCTGTCTGACTCTCTGCAACCCCATGAATCTCAGCACACCAGGCCTCCCTGTCCATTCACTCAAACTCATGTCCATCGAGTCGGTGATGCCATCCAGCCATCTCATCCTCTGTCGTCCCTTCTCTTCCTGCCCCCAATCCCTCCCAACATCAGGGTCTTTACCAATGAGCCAGCTCTTCGCATGAGGTGGCCAAAGTATCGACTATACTCCAATATATATATAAAAAAACCTCCCAATTTATCACAAGTCTTGTTAATTTTCTCATCAAATGTCTCTCAAATCTACCTCCTTTACACCCCAATTCAGATTCTTACCATTTTTTGGAAATCTTGGAATACTACCCTACTCTCCTAACTAATCCCAAGTCTCACCTCTCTCCAATCTTCACTCTTTACCAGAGTGACCTGCTTAAAAGCAAAAACTGATCATGTCACTTCACTGGCATAAATCCTATCAATGGCTTTCCACTGCTGTTAGGATAGAGTTTGAACTCTTTGGCCAAACACACAGGTCTTAGATTGTTTGGCTTATTTCTACTATCAATGCTGCTGCTGCTAAGTCGCTTCAGTCTTGTCCGACTCTGTGTGACCCCATAGACGGCAGCCCACCAGGCTCCCCTGTCCCTGGGATTCTCCAGGCAAGAACACTGGAATGGATTGCCATTTCCTTCTCCAATTCTACTATCAATATTGAACCCAAACACGTGTAGTTCCAGTAAATGCCATGGATGTTGCTACATTTTCTTTACCCTTTCCTTCCACTCCCTTCAAACCTCAACACAGACCTGACCTCCTCCAGGGAGGTTCCATGGGTAACGTGATGCCCACTGTCCCCAAGTTAAACCGCTTGGCTGTGCTCCCACAGCACCTCTGTAATAGATCTTACATACTAGACTGTTATTGGGTTAGATGCCTAGACGGTGACATTCTAATGGGCTGCAACCAGGTCTAATTCGCCAGCCTTTTCTCAGCACGTAGTCCTGTAAGTGGCACAGAGTGTGCGCTCAGAAGACACTGGATGAATAAACGCCTGGATAAACGAAGTGTTACTCTAGTAGCCTTTAGAAAAAGAACATTTGGACATCTGAGACGCCAGAACAGCACCCGGCGCGTCCCGCCGGCGGCCTATAACCCGTGCCCTGCGACCACCTAGCCGAGGTTCAGGCCGTCATCTCCCCGCCGGCCTCTGAGGGCGCTGTGTTGCCGCCGACCGCTCTCCGCCGCCGGAATTGGTCTTGCCGGATGGAAGCTGCGGGGGCGGGACCAGACGGAGCCTGGATCGACGCAGAGGAAGGTCCGAGTGTTTGCCGTGGTGCTGCCCCACCCCTGGTCCCCGGGAGCCTGGGGGGGCCCGGCTGTGCTGCTGCGAGGGCCCTGGGAGGTACGGAACTGCGAGGCCGGGCTCGACCACGGCTTTGGGGACGCTTTAGGTGGCAGGATTCTGAGTCTCTCTGGGAGCCCCCTGGTGGGGAGAATGTGCAGGAGGCTCGTGTGACAGCCTCTCTTGGGGTACCCCTTAATTGCGGGGCTCGCGGGAAGGGGGGATCTGTACTGAGAGTTACCTCTGGAGAAGTTTCTGTGTGAGAACCCTTTGGGAAGTTATCTCTGTCTCTCCTCTCTGTGGGAATCTTTGCCTAGGACTTCTGGGAAAACCTGTGTTTGGGGTGCTTGAGATCTCTTGGAGTGTCTTGAGATTTCTGTGTCTAAGCCTTATCTGGGTGTGTCCAAGGGCAGCAAAATCTTTCCCCTTTCCAAAGTATTGTTTTCTTAGATTCCTTCCCTCCCTTGTTTCTTGTCTGGCCTTGACTGAGAATTAGAGGGAACGAATTGTCCAGATAAGCCTTTCTGGAGAGCAGAATGTTCTTCTTCTTTTTTTTTTTTTAAACATTTATTCATTCATTTGGGTGCACCAGGTCTTAGCTGCAGCATGTGGGATCTAGTTCCCTGACCAGGGATGGAACCTGGGCCCCCTACATTGGGAGCTGAGAGTCTTAACCACAGGACCAGCAGAGAAGTCCCCAGAATGTTCTTAATTGTTCACTCCCCAGGAAGAGTGATGGAAGATAGATTCACACAAAATAATATCTCTGGTTATTTTTTTACGGGATCGTGGTTAAAGAGAGGGAGCTGAGCCAGAGCTCCCTTCAGCAACTGGTCTTCTATTCCTGTACATTCTGTGCACAGAAAAGATCCTGGATAGTGGTTCTTTTAAGCCAGCTACTCTTCCCACTTTGTGGCAGCATTTACTGAGCACTTGCTCTGTGCCACTTACTGACCACGGACTGGGGATAAGATGAGTACAATATAGCTCCCTAGACACGTCAGAAACACTAGTGGACATGGTACACCCTCCCGAGGGTAGTGGACAGTGCCGACTCCTCAAGGCTGTGTGTTCGGTTCAGAACTTGGGCCCTCAATTAAGGGAAGGCCCTGTGTTTTAATCCTGCCTCACCCAGTGTGCTTCTGTTCTTCAGGGTTGAAAGCTAAGCATGGGGAAGAGCTGCAAGGTGGTCGTGTGTGGCCAGGCTTCTGTGGGCAAGACTTCAATCTTGGAGCAGCTTTTGTACGGAAACCATGTAGTGGGTGAGTTGTTGGGGATGGGCTGTGGTGGAGGAAGTGGAAGTACGAAGAGAAGATTTGATCACAAAACCAAGAGGCTCGAAGTTGCTCCTGGTGGTGCTCTTAGGATCTGAAAGATCCCAACCCTGCCACACAGAAGAAATCTGGAAAGAGGAAACCCAATATCAGAGAAGGATAGGAAGGAGAAGCTTGCAAGTCACTCTGTGCTTAGTGTGGTATCAGCATAAGATTAACTCTGTTCCCCAAATCATTCCAGTCCAGCCAGATTTGAAGTCTGACCCCGATCCTCAGCCCCGACATTCCTTTCTCCCCCTGCCTGGTTGGCTTGTTAGGATACACTCAGTCACACAGGTTCCCAGTCTCTTTTCTCCCTAGAAACAAGGTGGTTGTTTTTTAAATCTGTGCTGAGTCTTCGTGGCTGCACGGGTTTTCTCTAGTTGTGGCGAAGGCAAGAGAGGGCTGCTGTGTAGTTGCAGTGCATGGGCTTGTCATTGCAGTGGCTTTTCTTGTTATGGAGCACGGGTGCCAGGGCACATGGGCTTCAGAAGTTGTGGTTCCTGGGCTCTAGAGCACAGACTCAGTAATTGTGGCACAGAGGCATAGTTCTCCAAGGCACGTGGGCTCTTCCCGGATCAGGGGTTGAACTCAAATCTCCTGCATTGGCAGGTGGATTCTTGACCACTGACCCACCAGGGAAGCCCAGAAACAAGTTTTTCCTCCTCATTTTGTCGCAGGTTCTGAGATGATCGAGACGCAGGAGGACATCTACGTGGGCTCCATTGAGACTGACCGGGGAGTGCGGGAGCAGGTGCGTTTCTACGACACCCGGGGGCTCCGAGACGGGGCCGAGTTGCCCCGGCACTGCTTCTCCTGCACTGACGGCTATGTCCTGGTCTACAGCACAGACAGCCGGGAGTCCTTTCAGCGCGTGGAGCTGCTCAAGAAGGAGATTGACAAATCCAAGGACAAGAAGGAGGTGTGTGGGGGAACCCTGGTGGTGAGAGATAGTGGGCCCTGGGCTGGCTTTGGGAGGCCTGGAACGACTCTGTTTTTCACTCATTTGCCAGGAGCTAGGTTTGAAACTCGGAGAAGGCAATGGCACCCCACTCCAGTACTCTTGCCTGGAAAATCCCATGGACAGAGGAGCCTGGTAGGCTGCAGTCCATGGGGTCGCCAAGAGTCGGACACGACTGAGCGACTTCACTTTCACTTTTCACTTTCATACATTGGAGAAGGAAATGGCAGCCCACTCCAGTATTCTTGCCTGGAGAATCCCAAGGATGGGGGAGCCTGGTGGGCTGCCGTCTATGGGGTTGCATAGAGTTGGACACGACTGAAGTGACTTAGCAGTAGCAGTAGCAGGTTTGAACCTGGAGAGTGGGGATGAAGACCACTGCCAGGTGTCTTCACCACTAGAGGTGCCCACATGTTGAGACAGCTTAGCCAGAGAGGCTACTCGAGTTTAGGAGATCCCTGACCTAACACATGATGTCCTTACTAGGCTGTTTTAATAGTGGTTGTGTGCTCAGCTGTGAAGGCCCTTTTGTTCTCAATCAGGCATTCTGGGAGTGCTTCCTCACCAGTTAACTTAGCCAGCACTAACTCCCAGTAGTGATCAGGCATGAATGCACAGGGCTTGTAACAGAACCCCTGGAGAGGGTGCCAGATGGAGGCCCCACCCACAGTTTCTAATGTAGGAAGAGATGAGACCTCAGCTGTTGAGACTTCTTCCCCTCCCCTAGGACTCCGAGGTGGAAGTGTTTGCTTTTTCCTCTCCTTCCTCTGTTCAAGTTCTGGCTTTCATCTGTACCCGCTCTGGGAGTTCCATGACAAGCCCAAGGTGGTCACTGGCCCTCATCCCGGCCCCCAAGGTCCATGCTGCAGCCACAGGCCTCTCCTGTGTTCCTCTTCCGCAGGTCACCATTGTGGTCCTCGGCAACAAGTGTGACCTGCAGGAGCAGCGCCGTGTAGACCCAGACGTGGCTCAGCACTGGGCCAAGTCGGAGAAGGTGAAGCTGTGGGAGGTGTCAGTGGCTGACCGCCGTTCACTGCTGGAGCCCTTTGTCTACCTGGCCAGCAAGATGACCCAGCCCCAGAGCAAGTCTGCCTTCCCCCTAAGCCGCAAGAACAAGGGCAGCGGCTCCTTGGATGGCTGAAGTGGTGCCTTCCCAGCCCTGGAAGTTGGGTTGGGGGAAAAGGGGGGGTTTAGGTGAGCTTTGCTTCCCAGTCAAGGTGGGGAGCTCACCCCTAGGCCAGGCAGCTGGGCTGTCCGAGGCTCAGGTCGCTTTTGCTCCCTCCCAGCTCTGGGAATTGCTGACAGTCTAGGTTAGCACCGCCAACCCCCCCAGCCCCCATCATATCTGCCCTGCGGTGACTGGGGTGGTTGTGGGTCACTGTCCCTTTTACCTGCCAGGAGAGGAAGCAGAGCTCTATGCAGAAGTGCCGCATCTAGGGTCTGCATCCTATCACAGGGACCTCCCACTTCCTGGTTTCCTGCCAGTGTCTATTCTTTCTCTCTTACGTGCACACACCCCCTGTTCAGGAAGCCTTTACATACACACACACACACGGCACCAGCCTGGACTGTAGAGAAAGGGCGTCCACGTATCTGTGTGCACATGTGCACCTGTGTGTGCTGGTGTTTGGGTCCACACACACACACACACATGGCACCAGCCTGGACTGTAGAGAAAGGGCGTCCACGTATCTGTGTGCACATGTGCACCTGTGTGTGCTGGTGTTTGGGTCACACACGCACGCACACACACACACACACACACACACCGTCTCTCTCTCATGGCACCAGCCTGGACTCTAGAGAAAGGGTGTCCGGGCACCTGTGTGTGGATTGTGCATGTGTGTGCTTGCTGGTGTTCCAGGCACCTCCTCACCCAACAGCCCAACCTCTCTCCTGTCCTCTCCTTGGCTAGAAGAAGCTAGCCTCCTGGGTGTGTCCTTTTCTGTTGTAACTCTTCCCCCAGCTTCCCTTCCTGCTCAGGGAGCATGTCACTGGGTGAGGTGGAATGAGACGCAGCTGGGCTGGGAGTCAGCAGCTGGCTTTGTGGGCCTGCAAGGCCCTTCCCCTCTCGGGGCTCCGCTTTTCTCATCTGTAAGATGATCTCGATTCTATGCTGTCTAGCCCTGTGGTTGGATACTGCCCACAACTGCGACTGTCCCTCAGCTTCTCCCTTTTCAAGGTGCTATGCCTACAGCCCCGCAGGCTGGGACACTGCTCCCCCCGACCACCAGGGGGCAGGAGCGCACTACTCGCTCTGGTTGCCAGAGCGGCCGCCCAGTGCCCAATCAGCGGACCTCCCGGGCCTGGGGACCGGTCTTTCCCGTTCCTGTGGTGGTTTTCAGCTGATGGCTGGACTCCTGTTTATCAGTTTCCTGTGTTTATATGCCTGCTGCCCCAGTGGAGGCTGGGCAAGGTGCTCCTCTAGCGCTGCCTTCTTACCTCAGATGCCTGAGCAGAACAAGGCCGAGCAGGAGCTGCCAGGCCTGTCGGGGGCTCAGAAGGGTGGTCACACTTCCAGCACGCTGTTCAGGTGAGCTTGTAACCTGCACCCTCCCGTGCTCACCTGCTTCTGATGCACACACCTAGCACAGGTGAAACACTACAGCCAGATGACCTCCAATACACGCCCCTTCTCCCCAGGACGGGAGGGCCGGCAGGGGCAGGCGGCCCAGCTGGGCGAGTCCAGTATTAGGGCGGATACCGGCTTGAGCCTAAATTCATTTATTGATGTGTTGGACACAATAAAACCACAACTGTTATCAAAAAGTTTCCCTCCCCTCCCCCTTTTTTCTTGTTCCCCCATTGGAAATAGCTTTTTTAAAAAAAGATAACAGGCGGATACTGGCGAAGTCCCGTATCGTGGGGTGGTGGGTGGCAGTGCTGGGATGGGAGGGGGTGGTGGCAGTCATCTTGACAGCATGAAAATGGGTCTCAAGAGTGGATCCCAACACTCGGGTTCACAGCAAGGGGGGCTTGGGCTGCTGGTCTGGGGAGAGAGCTGAATTGAGGGTTGGGGGACAGTTTGAAGTGAGGAACTGGAGGGGAGCCCTGGGGGGTGGATTTGGTGTCAGGGGGCCCCATAGTCTGAGGGAGACCCAGCATCACTCCTCTTCCCCCTCGAGAGCTGGGGTTCAGGAAGCATCAGTGAAAGGCTAACGGGAGAACGTGTGTGGGACTGGTCATATCCTCTGTTACAGACGGCCCAGCCAGAACATCACCATCACCTCACCCCATCCTGTCAGCAAGCAAAAACCCCAGAAGCTTGCGGCCCCAGCCGCCCCTTGGCTTTGCCCCACTTGGTGCCACTCCCTCTCTCCACAGTCCACCACACCCTTGTCCAGGCGGCCTTGAACCCACTCCCACTGGAGACCCCCTCCATCATCGCCAGTGATTCTCTGGGGAATCCAGTGAATGGGGAAGACCACCCCCACCCCACCCCCCACTCCAGGGCATGGGAATAGAGGTCACAGTCTTGTCCTCAGGCTAGGAGAAGGTCAGATTCCTTAGGCCTCTGGCCACATGGCTATAGGTCTTGACTTGGGGGGATGAGAGCACCATGGTGCTGGGGCTAGGATTATTGCATAGATCTTTGGATTCTTCAGTTTGCTCCCCGTAAGTCAGGATGGGAAATGGAGGGGAGCCCAGGACTAGCCCTAGACACCAGAGGCAGGGAGGTGCAGATGGATGGCCAGGGTGGCATTAGTTGAGTCCCCAGTGCAGACTGAGGGCTGGGCAGCAGCTCTTAGCGTTAGCCCAGCTCTTCCTAGATTGGGCAGGACCCCGAGGCTGTAAAAGACATTCTCCTGTGGACGGAGGGAACTGAGGCATCTCGAGGAGAGGGGTCAGGGCCAGTGGCGGGCAGGGCCAACTGCTGGGAGGGCGACTGCTGGGAAGTCAGCCCTGGGCTCCCCGGGAGGGCTAATAGGGGGCAAAAACGATGGGTCCCGTGGCAGGGCGAACAGCTCCCGCTGGGGTGCGAAACAGAGCTGGACCCAGGATTGGAGCTGGGAAGAGGGTGGTGGCCGCTGTGGGGGCAGGCCGGAGGGCCAGGGGCCCTGGCAGGGCACAGATGGCTGCCGCCGCGGTGGGGAGTGGGCTGGGCAAGAAGCGGGCTGCCAGGGTCTTGGTAAGTTGCTTCTGCAAAGCCAGTTTAGACTGCAAAGAAAAGAGGGATGGACACAGTCTCTGACCCCAAGAAAATCCCCTCCCCTCCCTTGGCCCCATCCCTAGACCTTTTGCTGCAGGAAAAACGTGACTTTCAGGATTCCAAACTTAAATCCTCCTCCCTTCCCACCCCCACACATTCATTCCACAGGGCTTTCTCCACCACCTGTCGTCCTGTCCAGAGGGAGGAGAATCTTGGGATGGGCCAAGTGGGGAGGCTATGGGGAGTGGGGGGTGGACACAGTCTCCAGGAGATGCCCGCCCACCCCTTGCGCTTGTCCCTGAGATGACTTTCCCGGCCCCACCTCCCCGGAAATTTTTCTTGGCAGATCCCAAGACAACCAAAAACCCAACCAGAGTTCTTTCCCTGCCCAGGCCACCATGAGATGGGGTGGGGAGGCTTCCTTCCTGCCCCACCTCCCACCTCCCAGCCTGCCCTCCCTAACGGCCAACCTTCTCCCCTCCGGACCTGAACCAATACCTTGAGGAGACTCACAGCCAGTGCTGCGTGCTTCTGCAGCTTGCTGTGCTGGTGGAGGGCTTGGGGGGCTTCCCGGCCAGGCGGTCTTTGTGCCTTCTGCTGCTCAGGTGCTAGTGGACAGACAGACAGACTGGGAACAAGACAAGGAACCCAGGGACCCCAAAACTACTCTCATGCTTGGCTAGCTCACCCTTCTGCCACCCACAGTTCACACACCTCGTCCACTTGGCCCTGGAGCAACCCTGGGAAGGGGAGGCAAGAATTGGCCTTTGCCTTCCAGGAGCTCACCATCCCTTGAGCGTCACACCTCTTTCTCCACCTGCACCCTGCTCTGCTCCACCCACCTTCTCCCTGAAGGCTCTCTCTTGCCCACCTGGCATGGGGCCCGCCCCCCTCACCTCTGCTCCACCCCCAATCCCAGCCTCACTTGCCCCACCTGCTTGAGTTGGGTCTCTGAGTTGACCTGGAGCTGACAGAGAGCACAGTGGAACGGGGGGCTGGGCCCCTGCCGGCCCCCTCGGCCCCCTGTCACTCTCTTGGCCTTGTGTCCAGCTCCTCCCCGGGGCACGGTGCGGCCTCGGCCCCTGCGGGGAGTGCCCTGCTGACCTTCCACCATCCACCGATGCTTGGCTCCTGGCGGAAGGAAAGGAGACAGCTTGTCAGCATCAGCGAGGGGTGGCAGGGCTACGGAGACCCCCTCCAAGCCAGGTCAGCCTGGCTGTCCCTTGAAGCCTCCAGGCTGCTCCACACCGACAGCCCCGACAGCCACATGAAGTTTCTCTTTCCCTCTGAAAGGTCCTCCTATGCATGCTAAGTCGCTTCAGTCGTGTTCAGCTCTTTGCAACCCCATGGACTATAACCCGCCAGGCTCTTCTGTCTGTGGGATTCTCCAGTACTAGAGTGGGTTGCTACGTCCTCCTCCAGGGGATCTCCCGGCATCTCAGGGATTAAACCCACAGCTCTTATGTCTCCTGCATCGGCAGGGTTTTTTTTATCATTAGTGCCATCTGGAAAGCCCCAAAGATCCTCTCAACTGCTTTCGTTTCAGCCTCAAGGAAGCTTCCTTGCAGAGTAATGGTCAGCCTCCCTTTGACTCTCATCCCAACCCCATCCCCCAGGTCTGACCCAAGGAGAGACGGAGAGGGTGTCTCCAGTCTTCTGTGGGACCCTTCAGATCTTATTGCCTCAGACATCTCTTCCCAATCCTCTCTCCCCAGGCATTAGCTGGAGGACCCCAAATGCCTGCCCACTCACAGCTGGGCACAGCACCTCTATCACCCAGCCCTTGATCACAGGGGCCACCCAGAAGCGACAGCCTGCCCGCATCTGGTGAGGGGCATCTCCTCCCCGGACTCAAGCTGGCTGGGTACACTGACCTGTGTTGTGAGCCTGAAGCTGGGAGGCAGAATTCACGGTCACCTTACATGTGGGGCAGTAGAGGCGCCCCTTCTCGCTCCTGCCTTCCTCACTCACACCGCTTCCCATAGCAGCTGCTGCCAGTTCAGGCTCTGGGGCCTCTGGCCCAGGCTCTGGGGAGCAGGGTGGGCAAGATGAAGAGGAGGAAGAGGAGGCAGCATCCAAGAGGTCTGAGGGAACTGGCTCTCTGGGCGTGGGTTCTGGACTCCGGGGTGACTGGGTTTCGGGACCAGGAGGAGGGGCCGCAGGAACTGCTGGGGAAATGGAAGGCCTCAGGTAAGAGGGCAAGCTCCAAGATGATTCTCGAGACCATAACTTTTAAATGTTTTATTTATTTATTTATTTTTTCTAACTTTTGGCTGCATGAGGCATGTTGGATCTTAGTTCCCCAAGCAGGGATCAAACCCATACCTCCTACAGTGGAAGCTTGAAGTCTTAACAACTAGACTGCCAGGGAGGTCCCTCGAGACCATGATTTTAAGCACAGACATTCTGGGGGTAGCATGGCTGAGTGGAGGGCCCTGGTGTAGGGATGACCAGCACTGAATTCCAGACTCCTCACCAAATCACTGGGCAGACTTGGACCTCTTTGGGCCTCAGCTTTCCTACATGAAATCATAAAGTTGGGCCCAGTGGTCTCAGAGAGACCACCTAGTCCTGATAATCTACAGTTATTAGCTACTGCTAAATAAGTGGAAGTCACCAAAAAGATGTACTGTAATATTCATAGAGCACTATTCCTAGCAGCAGAAACTGGAAACTATTCAAATACTCATCAACAGGAGCATAGTGAAAGGAGTTGGTGGTCAATGGAATACTACACAGCAATGAAAAAGGACAAAACACAGCTACACACGACAACATGGAAGAAGCCAGATCCAAAACCTACATGCTCCAGATCTTCCTCAACCTATGATGGGGTTACCTCCCAATAAACCCATCATAATTTAAAAATGCATTTAATACACCTAACCTAAAAGGCAGAGGAACCAGAGGTCAAATTGCCAACATCCGCTGGGTTATCGAAAAGCAAGAGAGTTCCAGAAAAACATCTATTTCTGCTTTATTGAGTATGCCAAAGCCTTTGACTGTGTGGATCACAAAAAACTGTGGGAAATTCTGAAAGAGATGGGAATACCAGACCACCTGACCTGCCTCTTGAGAAACCTATATGCAGGTCAGGAAGCAACAGTTAGAACTGGACATGGAACAACAGACTGGTTCCAAATAGGAAAAGGAGTACGTCAAGGCTGTATATTGTCACCCTGCTTATTTAACTTCTATGCAGAGTACATCATGAGAAACGCTGGGCTGGAAGAAGCACAAGCTGGAATCAAGATTGCTGGGAGAAATATCAATAACCTCAGATATGCAGATGACACCATCCTTATGACAGAAAGTGAAGAGGAACTAAAAAGCCTCTTGATGAAAGTGAAAGAGGAGAGTGAAAAAGTTGGCTTAAAGCTCAACATTCAGAAAACGAAGCTCATGGCATCCCATAACTTCATGGGAAATAGATGGAGAAACAGTGGAAACAGTGTCAGACTTTATTTTGGGGGCTCCAAAATCACTGCAGATGGTGATTGCAGCCATGAAATTAAAAGATGCTGACTCCTTGGAAGGAAAGTTATGACCAATTTAGATAGCATATTAAAAAGCAGAGACATTACTTTGCCAACAAAGGTCCATCTAGTCAAGGCTAGGTTTTTCCAGTAGTCATGTACGGATGTGAGAGTTGGACCGTGAAGAAAGCTGAGCACCGAAGAATTGATGCTTTTGAACTGTGGTGTTGGAGAAGACTCTTGAGAGTCCCTTGGACTGCAAGGAGATCCAACCAGTCCATCCTAAAGGAGATCAGTCCTGGGTATTCTTTGGAAGGACTGATGCTAAAGCTGAAGTTCCAGTACTTTGGCCACTGATGCGAAGAACTGATTCATTGGAAAAGATCCTGATACTGGGAAATATTGAAGGCAGGAGGAGAAGAGGATGACAGAGGATCACATGGTTATTTGGCATCACTGACCTGATGGACATGAGTTTGAGCAAGCTCCGGGAGCTGGTAATGGACAGGGAAGCCTGGTCTACTACAGTCCATGGGGTTGCAAAGAGTCGGACACGACTGAGCAACTGAACTGAACTGAAAACAACACAGTAAAGCAATTATACTCTAATTAAAATAAAAAGAGTATGTACTGTATATCTCTAGCCCAGAAAAGATCAAAATTTGAAATTGGAAGTTCAATTTCTAACTGAATGCATATCACTTTCATACCATGCGTGCTGTGTGCTAAGTCGCTTCAGTCGCGCCCAAATCTTTGCGACCCCATGGACTGTAGCCCAACAGTCTCCTCTATCCATGGGATTCTCCAGACAAGAATACTAAAGTGGATTGCCATTCCCTTCTCCAGGGCATCTTCCCGACTCAGGGATCGAACTCCTGTGTCCTGCATTGCAGGTGGATTCTTTACCACTGAGCCCCCGGGGAAGCCCTGGGAAGTCAAAAGATCATAATTCAAATCACTGTGAAGTTGGGAACCATCTGTATGTCATTAACCAAAACCAGGTGAGACTAATCTCTGGTGAGAAAAGTCAGGCTCATGGTTATCCTGGGGGAGGGTTACAGGTGGTTGAATAGCATCACCCCCAAACTCACATCCATCTGGAATCTCCAAATGTGATCTTATCTGGAAAGCAGAGTCTTTGCTGATGTAATTAGTTAAGATGGATCAAACTGGACTAGAGTGGGCCCTCGGTCAGCGACTGGTGTCCTTCTAAGAAGATCGTGTGAACACACAGGCACGAGGGAGAAGGTGATGTGAGGGTGGAGACAGAAGATCAGAATGTGGCCAAGGATTGCTGGCCACCACGCAGCTAGAAGAGGGGGATGAAACAGACTCTCTCTCTGCACCCCGGGAAGGAACCAACCTTGCTGACACCTTGTTCCAAAGGTCTGACCTCCAGAAACTGAGAAAATACAGTTCTGTTACTTTCAGCCACCCAGTTTGTGGTCATTCATTATTCCAGGCCTAGGAAGCTAACAAGGTAGTGACTGGGAGAGGGCCTGAGGGGTGGGGGGGTGCTTCTGGGGTCCTTGTGACATGTTTCTTCACCTCAGCAGATTCGGACTGGAAAATCTGAGATGCTCTTCCATGTGGTGTGTGCCTCTTCCTGTACAGGTGGAATACTCCAACACAAGCGGGAATAATAATAAGCAGGAGCACTCAACCCCTTGTCAGAAACCAGATTTGGAGTGGGACAGGGGCGGGACAAAAGTTCAGGACTGACCTTTGCTGGGCAGCTCTTCAGGGGCTCCGCCGGCTGGAGTCGGGGTGGGGGACACCAGCGTCTCATCCTGAGTCAGGGTTTGCGGCCTCTGCTTGCTCTTGGCGGCTTCAACAGCCTTGAGTTTTCTGGCGTGTTTGTGGCCTTTGTAATGTGCTTCGGCCTGATTCTGGGGAGGGGAGAGCCTGAAGTCACCATTCATTTGCTGTGTCTACCTTCCCCATCCATGAGCTGGCACGTAGGGGGCAGGTCAGAGGGAGGCAGGGCTCCGGCCACACAGGGAGCAAATCCTTGCCATTGTCATTGTCATCATAGCACGTGTGTGGGCCCAAGGGTTACAGAATGCATTCTCGTACGTGAACTCCCAGGCAAACCGCCACCGCCTTCCAACTCTGCCTCAGTGCCTTTTTTTGCTGCGCTTCTTCGGGCAGGTCACTTCACCTTTCTGAGCCTCAGTTTCCTGATTATAAGCTTTGGGCTGATAATACTGATTTCACAGAGTTGTGAGAATGAAAATGAGAACATGAATGACAAGTGAAAGCGAAAGTGTTAGTCGCTCAGTTGTGTCCGACTCTTTGCGACCCTATGGACCCTGCCAGGCTTCTCTGTCCATGGGATTCTCCATGCAAGAATATTGGAGTGGGTTGCCATTCCCTTCTCCAGGGGATCTTCCTGACCCAGGGATGAATGCCAAGGGCCTAGTACAGAGAATAAGTGCTCAGTGAATATTAGTTACTAGGTTTATAAATGCACGAGTGGGAAAACACAGCAGTCCCCATGCTTTAGGGAACACACTCCAGATCAGTCATCATTCTGTACGTGTTTTTTAATGAATGGTTCCTGAGCATTTGCTATTTGCCAGGCACTGTGGACGGAGGAACCTGGTAGGCTGCAGTCCATGGGGTCACTAGGAGTCAGACACGACTGAACGACTTCACTTTCACTTTTCACTTTCATGCACTGGAGAAGGAAATGGCAACCCACTCCAGTGTTCTTGCCTGGAGAATCCCAGGGATGGGGGAGCCTAGTGGACTGCCGTCTATGGGGTTGCACAGAGTCGGACACGACTGAAGCAACTTAGCAGCTTAGCAGCAGTGTTGGGCCTGCCGTGAAAAATATATGGTTTCTTTATCAGAATGAGTCTCATTTGCATGACTCATGTAACCTGAAAGCCTGGAATAGTGTTAGTAGTGTTAGTTGCTCAGTCGTGCCTGACTCTTTGTGACCCCATGGGCTGCAGTCCATGAGATTTTCCAGGCAAGGATACTGGAGTGGGTTGCCATTTCCTTCTCCAAGGGATCTTCCCAACCCAGGAATCAAACCCAGGTGTCCTGGAAGGAACCCCCAAACCTGGCCTGTCCACTAGGGATTCCTGCTTGTCCCTCCCCAAAGTAGGAAAGAAGGCCCTGTGGCCCCTCCTTAGGCTCTTTCACAAGAGCAGGTCTGCCAACAGCATCTCCCCAAACTACAGAAGTTGCCTGGACAGAGGCAAACGTTCCCATGGAGGCCAAAATGAGGCTTCCCTACTCTCTAGGGGCAGGCCCTGCTAGGAAGTATGTGGACTGTGGGGTCAGCCAGGCCTGGGTTCAAATCCCAGCTCTGCTAATTACCAGCTGTACGACCTCAGGCAAGTCACTTAACCTCTCTGAAGCTCAGTTTCCTCATCTGAAAAATGAGGCTGAGGATGGGACCTTGAACCATCTCACAGATGTATCATGAGAACTAATTAAGAGGATGGACACAAACAGATTCTGTAAACTCTCAGGTGTGTTAAGAACTCAGCCCCGAACCAGAACCGATGGTGGCCCCTGGGACCCAGAGTAGGGAAGGGCAACCTGCTGTCATCAGAAGGTTCCAGAACACAGAAGCAAGGCATAGGGGGAGGAAAACAGAATCCCAGGGGGATGGGCTGGGAAGGGGCACAGGAATCTGGAGAGAGGAAAGGATGGGATGGATAAAGGGCCAGGAGCGGCTCTTCCTCCACGAAGGACAGAAAATACAGACCACAGTCCCTTTGCCACCCCTATTCCTCCAGTCAGGAAAGACCTGGAAGCCAAGGGCCCAGCCCACTCCCTGCCCAGCGCCCTCCAAGCCTGTTTCCACAACTCCCTCTCACCGCTGAGTTGAATCTCAGGTGACAGATGTTACAGGAAATGAAGAGCTTCTTCTTCAGGGGAGAGGGGACCCCAAATGTGTGGCTGATGACAGCTTTCTGGACCGGGTCCATCTGTGGAGGGGGTGGGAGGGCATAGTAATTGCGAGGTCAGCTAAGTAAGGTGGAAGGGCAGTGCCAATTGCCCAAAACTAAAGTCTGTGGAGGAGGGCAGTGGTCAGCCCATAGGAAGAAATTTCCTATGTCTGTGGATATTAAACACTGAAAAAGAAAAGCCTCTTCCCTGGCTGACTTTCTTAGATGGCCTAGGCTTGTGCTTAGAGGCAGGGGGATGGCCACGTGACTTTTGCGATCTTGAGAAACACAACCATGGCCTGGTGATCACACTGGCTTCCTTGCTGCCCCTCTGGTCTCTTTTTTTCCCTCATTCATGAGAATCACATCTACGTGTGCAGAGAGTTGAGGGCAAGGAGAAGCGGAGAAGGGAATTTGGAATTTCCTCCCCCATAACCCAGCCTTGTGCTGGGCCTGTGGGCTGGGGGAGATAAAGCTTATCATATCAGCTTTGCCGCTGTCACAGGACCTAAGAGTGAGAGCCACAGCCCAGGGGCAGTGGGGGACCAGGCTGGGGGCGGGGAGCAGGGTTAGCAGATGGAAGCCAGAGGGTTCCCTGAATAGTAGGGTCATTTCCCTGGAATATGAATTTGTATTTTTTTTCTTTTCCTTGTTTTAAATAATTTGTTTCTTCTATCAAACCAAGCCTTTATGTTCCCTTTTCTCAAGAGCTGGGTTGTTGTGTCAAAAGCAGAAGTCATTGGGGGATTACTTGTCAAGAAGAACTTTCCAAGCCTTTCTGAGAGAGGAGAACACAGGCTTTAAGAGAAGAGCATGGTTTCAGAAACTTCCCTGAGACCAGAAAAAGGTTTTAACCCTCACAGCACCCAGGGCCAGGGGCTGAGGTGCGTGTGTGGCTGGACGGGACAGGATTTCAGGGGAGAATGGTCTGCAGGGCCCCCAGTGATGAGAACAACAGCAGATTGACCCCCTCGTAGGGACCATGTGCCTGAACAATGAGCATGTCAGTAAGTGGCAATGGGCACTAAAAACCAGAGGACCCCCCCGCCCAGTTGTCTTGGACTCCTTAGGATCTTTGAACAACCCTGGAGGGTGGGAAGGAAGGGGCTCCCAAGGGTGATTAGATAGAGTTTCCCACCATCTTGTCAGGATGGGGTGAGGCTCATCAATGATTACATTTAATTTTTCAAAAAAAAATTTAAAGGGTCGTATACCTTATAGCTCATATAGTGAAGTAAATTTCAGATTTATACATATACATGGAAATACTAGTACACAGACTAGTAGGCAGACAGACAGCACATAAACTTACAGGTAGTTACAAATCACAGAAACAAGCAGAAAATACACACTTACCTGCACACCAATGGCACACATCCACAAACTTACAATCACCCAAACCATATGGAAACA
Organism: Aepyceros melampus; assembly: GCA_006408695.1. NCBI lineage: Eukaryota > Metazoa > Chordata > Mammalia > Artiodactyla > Bovidae > Aepyceros > Aepyceros melampus. The sequence goes on from SJXQ01001199.1 coordinate 82,435, forward strand.
TACACGCAGAGGCCAGACACACACCAAACACATACACAGTCGACACAAAAAAACTCAGATGCCCAGGCATATACACTACATAAAGACAACTACACAGGCATAAAGAGTTCACAAGCACACGTGCACAAACTCACACCCATAAATACACACAAAGTCCTACAAACTAAAACAGAAAGACACACAGACATACACAGATCATCCACAGATGCCCCTTTATGAAAACTCGATGAAACCTGCAGCTCACAGGCCCTCCGGGCTCAGCACCAGTTGCTAGGGGAGAGGGCAGTAGCATCCTGGATATCTGGCCTAAGGAGGAGCTGGGCCCCATTTTGGGAGCACCTGGTCACTCAGAGGGATGGTGCTCCTGGTTAGACCCAGCTTCTAAGAGCCAGGCCCTGGGAGCCCACCTTCCCAGCCCACCCTCATGCTGGGTTGCGCTCCCGCCACCCTCCCACCCAGCCCGTACCGTGCTGAAGTTGGGGAAGAGACTGAGCGGGGTGGCGCCATTGAAGTGGAAGGTGAGCAAGTGCTTGAAGTCCAGCGGGGGCTGCAGAGGCCTGGCGGGCAGGGCCAGGGAGGCCAGCAGCGGGCTGGGGGCTCCGGAGGCCGGGCCTGCTGCAGGAGGAAGAAGGGCAGGGTCTGAAACAGGGAGTCATAGGGCTCGCTCCTCCCTCCACAGCCAGAACAAGAGGTTGATGAGCTTCTTGGCTGTGGAGCCAGGGCAGAAACTCCCATCTCCACAAAGCAGCGCTGGCTAAACCCAGGGTGATTACAATCCATTTCTGCGCCTCTCCCCTGCACCAGTGGGGAAAGGGAAGCAGAGGGTCCGCAGTTCCAGGCTCCCAGCCCAGAAGGATGACCACCCCCCTGACAGGGGCAGCATTATGGCCCCAGTGAACCCCAGAGGGGAGTTGGGGCGGGCCCCTGACACATACACCACCATGGAGACTGACGATGCACTGGGTTTCCACTTTATTGCAAATTAAACCCAAACCTAGGAGACTTGGAAAGGCCAGCCCCCTCCCCTCTCACTAACTACTCCTTTCCAGATTCCCCACAACATTCACAGCAAGGACTGACAGAGGGGATAGGAACCCCCCCAGAATCTGAAGGGATGTGTTCCCCAATTCCGGTGAGGCCCCAACTGCTCTCCACTGGAGACAAAAGCCCTCCAACACCCCTGGGTCAGGCCTGAGGCTGGTCCTTGGGGTCAACCAGTCCGGCACTGTGGTTTATACAGTCTTTGGTCTTAAAGGTCTGAGGCAGGGGCCTGGGTTCAATCCCTGGTCAGGGAACTAAAATCTCAGCACTGCCAAAATAAGAGAGAGAGAGAGAGAGAGAGAGAGAGAGAGAAAGGGATCTGAGGCAAAGGCTGGGGAAGGTTAGGAACCTGGAGAACCAACCAGACTTTGAGGAAGAAAAATATTAGAAATAAATTCAGCCCATTTGGGACTTTTTTGAACCCTGTTGTTGCAAAACCAAAAGAAGTCCTTTTCAATTTTGTGTGTTAACATGAGGGAGACTAGGATAGATTTATTTCACATTGATAAATATATACATCTATGTGTGTGTGCTAAGTCGCTTTAGTCTAGTCTGACTCTTTGCCACCCTATGGACTGTTGACTCCCAGGTTCCTCTGTCCATGGGATCTTCCAGGCAAGAATACTGGAGTGGATGTCTACATACAGCCAAGTACAGAAAAGTCTCAGGCAGCCTGTTGGTGGAGAGGGCACCTCTTACTTCCCTTGAGCTTTTCCACAGAGAGGGTGTC
>SJXQ01001199.1:85368-96261 GCA_006408695.1 Aepyceros melampus
GAAGTCGGGGAAGAGCTCGTGCAGTTCTGAGCGCGCGCATGCCAGCTTGGTGCACAGGGCCCGTGGACCCAGCCGCCCCAGGCTGCACACCACGCGCTTGAAGAGCGCGAAGTCGCCCAGCGCTCTCTGGCGCACCACAGCGGGGGCGAAGGCGCGCAGCAGGACACGGAGTGCCCCTTCGCCGTGCGCGCCCAGCTCCTCGGGGGCCTGCGGGTAGCGGCGGGGGTCGAAGATGGCCGCGAAGGCAGCCACGGCATCCAGCGAGGGCCCGGGGTAAGAGTCCCGCAGCCCCCTCCGCATGGAGTCCAGGAAGGCCCCCCGCAGCCGCTCCAAGCCCTGGACCGCAGTCTCAGAGTAGCCCACCAGCTCCACGCCGCGGTAGGTGCAGCGGCCACAGCCCACATCGGGGCTAGAGGATGCCAGTTCCTGCAGGAAGCCCTGGAGGCGTGCCCCACCTGAACTGCACTGTGCGTGGAGGGAGGCTGTAGCTGCCATCACCAGAGGCTGCAGCAAGGCCAAATCCGGCTCTTCTGGCTGCAGGACAAGGGCCAGCTTCTGCACAGAGGGCAGAACATCCAGCAGGAGGTGGGTGAAGGCCACGAAGGTGAACTGGCGCAGGGCAAGGGCCAGCGCCCTTGTGGTAGGCGAGGCTGGGGCAGAGGCCTCCAGTGTGAGCACCAGGCAAGGCCAAGCCTCAGCCACAGCTTCCACCACAGGCAGCAGGGAGGCCCAGGGCACTGGCCGTGGTCCTGCCAAGTCAATAGCTGCCAGCTCCAGTGCCGCCCTGAGTTCAGGGACCACATGAGAACTGGGGCCACCATGCAGGCGGAATAGGGCATCCAGTACACTTTCATATTCACCTAGGTAGGCAGGGGGCTTGGGGTCTGTCCGGCCAGGGAGGCAGTGTAACTCTGTGAGCAGTGGGCAGGCGGCCTGGAGCTGTGGGCGCACCCTCCCCAGGCGGTCACTGGGGAGGCTTGAGCTGAGCCAGGCCAGCTTGGATGCAGACACGCCAAAAGCCTCAGGATGTCCAGGACTTGGCCAGCAGTGGCTTCGCCTTCCTGTAGCTCCACACTGCCCAGAAAGGTGGTGGCAGGCTGGCCATCGTAGGGGGACACCGAAGTGACAAACAAGGCCAGACGGTGGGACTCAGGCCAGTCCCTGGTCTCGTCCAACACCAGGCCCACATACGGGGATGCCTTCAGGCGCTGACGGGCCTCTGTGTGCAAGACACTGGCGATGGCCACCTGGGACAGCCAGGGAGAGAAAAAGAGGGAAGGCAGGGTTAGGCTTGTCCTGAGAAGGGGAGGCAGACGGGATGGGGTGAAAGAGCACAGGCCTGCGGTTGGACAGTCTTGGGGACTAATCCTAGCTTTGTCACTTACTGGCTGTGTGACCTTGGGCAAATCATTTGACCTCTCTGTTCATCTCTCAGTTGCCTTGAGGCTAATACCTGCCCCCAATCTCTTTAAAAGGTTGTTGTGACTTACCAATTTTTTTTTTAACTCACGCCACACTGCTTCTGTGATCTAGTTCCCCAACCAGGAATTGAACCCGGGCCCTCGGCAGTGAAAGCTTGGAGTCTTAATCACAGGACCTTCAGAAACTCCCATCCATGTAATCTTTTGTTGTTATGTTTATAAATGTGAAAGTGCTTTAGGAATCATAAAGATTCTAAAGCGTCTACAGCATTGCCCCAATCAGCCTTATTCTTGGGGGTCTCCCTCTGCTCTGCTGCTCCGGGATTAACTGATACGTTGACTGCCCACAGGGCCCCAGCTGTGTGCTGTTCGTCTCTCATCTCCGGTAGGATGAGATCCAACCTCTTCACCCGCACACCAGCCCCCAGGACTCATAAAGCCAGTACCTAGGACAGAGCTACATGAGTGCGCATGTCCCCAGCGGCCATGTGGGTGATACTGAGTTTCAAGAGGACCAGGGATAAACCAAAGGGAATGGGGAAGCCCATGCCCTGCTCTCCAACTCCAGAACTTCATGCCCTGAATGCACAGGACCTAGTTTTTCAGCAGAAGTCAGAAGTCCAATTTTTATATGGAATGTCTTTTTTTTTTTTTTTAACTTGGAGACCAATTTAAGTCTTTTGAAAACTGTGAAAACTACCAAAACATGCCTGTGAGCCAATCAAGCCCCCAGGCCACCAGTTTGCAACCTCTGGCCTAGGTAGTGAGCCAAGCACCTCTGAGCCTCTGAGGACAGAGCCTGGTCCGGCCTCTTCACTGTTAGGCACCCTCCAGCTGGCCTGGGGCCTGGCACCTAGTATGCCCTCAGTGCAGGCTCTGATGGGTGAAGGTGTGAATGAACTGCTTTGGCCTCTTCCCCGGGGACCTGGCATGCTGGTGCCATGCCCAGATGGCTCAATGCCCTCCCTCCCTCCTCAATCCCTCCCCCACACCCCTGGCTGCCACCCACCTGCATGTCCCTCACCCTCCTGGGGCTGTAGTAATCGCCATGCTCCATGCCCAGCAGCGCCTGGCACAGGTTGAATCTCTGCAGCTCGAGCAGGGCAGAGCAGCGGTCGTCAGGCACTTCCTCCTTGGCCATGCAGTACACTGTGGTCAGCACGGCCACTTTAGCCGGGTCTGCTTCCACCTTGACGCCCCTGGAGCTGGGGGCAGTGGCCAGGCCTGGGCAGGCCCCTCCTCCCTCAGCCTGGCCCTCAAAAGAGGGCTGGCCCTGGTTGGCAGCCAGAGCCTGGCGGTGGGCCCCCGAGGTCACGTGGCGCAGCAGGGCGTGGCGCTGGAAGTTGTCGGTGCCCACGGTGAAGGCATTCTCTGCTTTGCCATGCTTGTTCCGCACCAGGGCCTGGCGGCACTCGAGGCAGAACATCAGCTTTCGCTCGTAGTCAAAGTCCAGCCAGGTGAACTCCTCTTTCCAGTGTTCGTTGAAGTAACGCTTGCACTTCTTGTTGGAGTTGGAGGCCTCTCCAGCTGGTTTCTTCCCTGGGGGCATCATTCCTCCTCCGAGGGGGCAGGGTACCCCCAACCCCTGCCCAAATGCTCTTGCCCCCCAGCCTCCCCCGCACACCAAAGCACCTCCCTTGACAGGGGAGTTTGTAGGGAGGCAGGAGGCAGGCAGCCCGTCAGGCTAAAGGGGACCATTCATCTAACTTAGCCAGGAAAGTTTACTTTTGCTCCATTGGTGGGAGACTGGAGGTGAAAGAAACAAAGGAGAGGTGTTAGGAGTCCACTGGGGGTTACACTGCCCACAGAGCACTCCCCGACCAAGGGGTGGTTTGGACCCGATGGGGAAGGGCTACTGGGAGTTGGCCATAGAGTGTTATCCAAAGTGGGTCGAGGTATGGGGGGGTCCCAGCTCCCCGGAGAGGGTCTCCCTCCATCCAGGACAAGGCATCAATTGCTTTGACTGCTGAAGCATGTCAGAACTCAGAGCTGGAAAGACTGGCACCACCTACGCAATTTTATAAGTGTGGGGACTGTGTCCTGGAGACAACAGTGTTTCTCGGGGCTCACGAAGAACTCGTGACTGAATCCTGACACCTTGCCCAAAGGATAACTGGTGTCTTCCGAAGGAAGTTAGCAGCTAGCTGTGCTCCCAGAGCCACAGGACTGAGAAACAGGATTGGTTTTCTCTGGAGCTTCATTCCCTAAAGACACACATGGATACACTCACACACACACCAGTAGTGCGGTTCTAGGAAGGGAAGCCCAGACGTCAGGTGAGGGCTGGGTCCCAGACTGAAGGCAGTCAGCTGGTTGCCCCTACCTCCCTCACTCTACCACCACCCCCGGTGCTAGATGAGAATGAGCAGTTCAGTCCCAGAAGGCCACGCCAAATGATGGCCAAGACCTGCCACCTCTGCTTCCTAATTCGCTCTCACACCTGCCCCTCCTCTCTGGGTTTACTGATGACAACAGCAGCCACTACCATTTCCTGAATGTGAACTGAGTCAGGCCCTGTGCTAAGGGTTGTGATGACTCCGTTAGGAGACCAAGGTTACTCTTGCAAGTATAATCCCCACTTTGGACAGGAGGAAACTGAAGCTCAGGGACTTCCAGGGACTTGCCCAAGGTTTGCCAAGCAGTAAGTGGCTGAGGTGGAATTATTGGTTGGCCCCAAAGTTCATTTGGCATTTTCCCCCATAACATCTTGGGCTTCCCTGATAGTTCAGTTAGTAAAGAATCCCCCTGCAATACAGGAGACCCCGGTTCGATTCCTAGGTCAGGAAGATCCACTGGAGGAGAGATAGGCTACCCACTCTAGTATTCTTGGACTTCCCTTGTGGCTCAGCTGGTAAAGAATCCGTCTGCACTGCAGGAGACCTGGGTTCAATCCCCACGTTGGGAAGATCCCCTGGAGAAGGGAAAGGCTACCCACCCCAGTAGTCTGGCCTGGAGAATTCCATGGACTGTATAGTCCAAGGGGTCACAAAGAGTCGGACACGACTGAATGACTTTCACTTTCCCATAACGTCTTACAGAAAAACCCAAACAAACTTTTTGGTTAGCGCAATAGAACTCAAGTCCTCCTGACCCCACAGGCCACACTGAGACCCTGGCCTGCACCATCTCATCTGGATTATGCAGCGGCCTCCGCCTCTGCAGTGGTTCCCCCACTCATACCTCATGAAACAGCCAGAGGAGCAAGGCCACACCCAGATCTCACTATGTCACTCCCTTGTGTCCACGACTTCACTGGTGTCCTTCTGCCTAAGTCTACATACCTCGCTATGAGCCAGAGAGGCCCCTCTAACCTCTAGACACCTCCAGAACCTTCCTCACTTCTGTCTGCTCAGCCAGATCCAAAGGCTTACTGTGACCCACACACATTACTGTATGTTTGCTCCTGCCTCTACCCCCCGTGCCTGGAACTCCCTTTTTCCCTGGCTGTTTCCCATTCATTCCTGGAGAGCAGCTCAGGCATCCCTTCTGCCACCCGATCCATCACCCGCCCCAACCTGGGTTGGCACCTGTCTTCTTTGTTGTTTAGTTGCTAAGTCGTGTCTGACTCTTTTGCAACCCCATGGACTGTAGGCTGCCAGGCTCCTCTGTCCATGGGATTCTCCAGGCAAGAATACTGAAGTGGGTTGCCATTTCCTTCTCCAGTGGATATTCCTGACCCAGGGATCAAACCGCATCTCCTCCATTAGGAGATGGATTCTTCACCACTGAGCCACCAGGGAAGCCCCACCTGTCCTCTCATCACCCGTAATTCCCCGTGTACCAGTCTTCATAACACAACACAGTGAGCACAGGGATCCTCTGTGTAACTCTGCACTTGGTTCCTGAAAGGCCAAAATCACATTTATTCATATATTATTTCTATACCTCTAGGTTCTTGTGCATGCAGATGGCTCTCAGCAAAAGTTGATTGCTTGAAAGAATGAAAGGATTTATTTTGAATGTATGAAACAACTTGTTTCTGAGACCATTCTTTTAACTGACTCTAAACTCTGAGAAAGCAGTGACTGTCTTGCCCACCTGATATTATTCCCAGAACTCTGTGTAGAACCTGGCACTTAGTGGGTAGGTGCAATAAGGGTTGCTGCTGCTGCTAAGTCGCTTCAGTCGTGTCCAACTCTGTGCGACCCCATAGACGGCAGCCCAACAGGCTCCCCCATCCCTGGGATTCTCCGGGCAAGAACACTGGAGTGGGTTGCCATTTCCTTCTCCAATGCATGAAAGTGAAAAGTGAAAGTGAAGTCGCTCAGTCGTGTCCGACTTTTAGTGACCCCATGGACTGTAGCCCATTAGGCTCCTCCGTCCATGGGATTTTCCAGGCAAGAGTACTGGAGTGGCGTGTCATTGCCTTCTCTGACAATAAGGGTAGATGGGTAGAATTCCAGGGGGAACCCATTCAGTATAAGGAGAAATATTCCGTGTTGCCCGAAGTGGGTGAACCCTGCTGATCCTCTTCCCCTGGATTGTAGGGGGCAATTGGTACTGCCCATCACACCCTCCTGAAACACACTTTCTCTGACCTTCCAGGATCCCACATCCCCCGGATTTCACTGCTCTCATCAACTACTCCTTTAATGTCATCTCATCCTCTTTTTCCCAATCTCAAACCATCCAGGGTCAGAACCATTTCTGAAGGACACTCCTCTGGACACCACACCTCTCTATCCAACTGCCTTCCTGGCTTTTCTAGACAATCTCTCCTGCATCTGTCCCTACAACATCTGCTCCTCTCCCAGGCTCCCTCACTCAGAACACAGCCCATTCTCCCACCCAGGTGCTCTGGCCAGAAACCTGCCTGTCCAGCCCCTACTCTCTTCCGCATTAGGACCTGATCCAGCCACAGGTCCTATTGAGTCCACCTCCTCGATCTACCTCTAACTCCTCCCTCCTCTCCATGCCACTGCCACCACCCTTGTCCAGGCCACCATCCTCTCTTGCTTGGACTATGGCAGTTGATTCCTAATGGCACTCTGGGTCTCCACTCTTACCCTGCTCTTGAGTCAGAAACTCTCAGTACCAGAGGGTGCTCTTTAAAATATACCACTTAAAATCCTCTCACTATCGGGACTTCCCTGTGGTCCACTGGTTAAGACGAGCATGCATGCTAAGTCGCTTCAGTTGTGTCCAACTCTTTGCAACCCTATCGACTGTAGCCTGCCAGGCTCCTCTGTCCAAGGGATTCTCCTGGCAAAAAAAAACTGGAGTGGGTTGCCATGCCCTCCTCCAAGGGATCTTTCTGACCTAGGGATTGAACCCGCATCTCTTATGTCTCCTGCATCGGCAGGCAGGTGCTTTACCACTAGCGCCATCTGGGAAACCCCAGTGGTTAAGACTCTGTGCTTCAAGTGCAGGGAATCGAGGTTTGATCCCTGGTCCAGGAACTAAGATCCCACATCCCCAAGAAAAAACCAAAAGCCAAACAAACAACCCGCTCTACTGCCCATTGCTCTGAGGCCAGCACCAGAATCCCTTTCTAGGTGTGCCAAATGCTCAGACACTGCTGGTGTCCCTAGGGGACACTTGTGCCTCCCTCCCCTTCCAGATACACTGGTCTTTACTCAGAGTGCCAGAGTCCCATCCCTAGGACCTCTACACTCGCTGTGCTTTTTTCCAGAATGTTCCCACTCTCCCTCCCAACACTTAGCCTGTTCTCCTTCCCCTCTGTCTTAGCATCATGGCCACTCTTCAGGGGAGGCTTCGCTAATAATCCTCTCCAGCAAGTCCCCTTTTTCTCTGTCACTAGCCCCTATTCTTTCCAACACGCTCCCCAAAGTTTATAAATCTGCTTATTTCTGTGCAATTTCTATTGCTTGCACTCTTGCTGTCCACCCACCCATTCCCTCCCACAAATTCCCTGAGGGCAGGAAAGGTAATTAACTTGTTCCTGTCTGGACCTCAGAAAAGGGAACCATGCCGTGCACCCAGCAGGTGCTCCAGCAAATTTGAGAAGTGCTCGGAAAAGGAAGCAGGAGCTCTCCAGCAGAGAGTGATGGAGTGGGCCCTGGGCACCTGTTGGGTAGCTAAAATAGCTACCTTGGACATCCTTTTCTCCTAGATCCCATGGCTGCTTCTGTGGCCTTGTCCAGTCCACCACCCAAAGGATCTCAGAATGGGGAGGAGGTACAAAGCCAAGGTAACATCCTTCTGGAAGTTTGTCAGGGCCTTTCCTGTACCTAGAAGCTATCCCATTCTGCAGAGGGATAAAACTACCGTGAGACCTAGGATATTCTTGAGACAAGAACCAAAGAGTAGGGAGAAAGGAGAACTGGGAAGATGAAAATTCTGAAACTGCACTGTCCAATAAGGTAGCCACCAGCCACACGTGGTGGTTTAAAATTAATCCGAATTTTAAATCTAAAAGTTCAGTTCCTCAGTCACACTAGTCATATTTCAACCTCTTGATAACCACGTGTGGCTAGTGCCTATCTTATTAGATGGCCCAGACAGAGAACATATACACAACCCAGAAAGTTCTATTGAACAGCGCTATTCCAGGAGATCCTGGCAAAAGCCATTGACATTCCCCCACCTCAGTGGGACTCTTTGCCTGGTTCCTCAGGGAACCGGGCTGGGTGGGGCCAGATGTAAATACGGCTGACTATGTGACCCAGGCTAACCAGGAGGGTGTACCTGTTGCAGACCCAGGTGGCCTCACACCTCTCCACACCCTGGCCAGCTGGATGGGGGCCCATGGGGTGACGTGCTGGCCGGCGGTCCCCACTCCATCCTTGTACGAAGCCTCAAACTGAGTGTTCCTCTGGCTCTAGGATGGGGGTCCCCAGTCCCCTGCTTACGCTTCTTTGGGTCCCTTCCTTTCGGGATCCCACTAGAAAGAGTTCCCGCTTCAGGCAGGGTAGGGGCGGGTGCCCCCTCTCCCACCCGGCAGGCAGCCAGGTGAGGTCGGGGCTCCCTGCACACCCTTGCCCAGCCTCCCCGGACCGGGTTGCGGAGGGCTGGGGAACTTCCTCTGGGGGGCGCGCGGTGGAGGAGCCCTCCGATGGGTGCCGCCCGCCCCGCGCCAGCTCGCCGCAGGGCCCCCAGCCCCCGTCGCCGCCCCCTGCCCGGAGGCTCCGGGAGGGGGCGCCCCGCCCGCCCCGACTCACGGAGACTCGGGAGCCACCATCTTGCTCGGTGGACGCTCTGGCCGCGGTCTCCTTGGGCTCCACTGAGCGACAGCAGCCACTAGCGGTAACCGGGGCGAAGAGGCGCCAGCGGCGGCGGGAGCCGGGGTCGCCGGCAGGGCGGCGGCGCCGGGAGGCGGGTGGGGGGGCTTGGCCGGCCGCTCCCCCAGCCTCCGCTCGGACTCGCGGCGCGCACTGGGCCCGGTGTCACTCTCTCACCCTCCCCGCCGCGCGCGCTGCAGCAGGAGCGACTCGGGTTAGACCGCAGGAAGGATGCTCCCCGCCAGTGCGAGGGACAGGAGGCATTCATTCATTACAAGTATCCGCGGGCGCCTGGAAGAGCTCACGGGTGAGAGCCGAACAGGTGGAGCGCTAGGGAGGCTATACTCTGGCAAGGGCTCTCAGAGTGATGAACAAAATGCTTTGGGATCACAGGGGAACAGGCTGTCAGCTGAAAAGGTTACCAGCCTGGAGCAACAGTGAAATTTCACAAAAGGGTCAGTGAGGTTTTACCAGGGGAAGGGCATTCTGGGAATGGCAGAGCCCTGAGGAAACCATCAAGAAGTTCAAAGTTCACTGCAGGTTCTCAAAGGTCAAGATAAGGGCTTCCCTGGTAGCTCAGTTGGTGAAGAATCTGCTGCAATGCAGGAGACCTGGGTTCCACCCCTGGGTTGGGATGATCCTTTGGAGAAAGGAAAGGCTACCCACTCCAGTATTCTGGCCTGGAGAATACCATGGACTGTATAGTGCATGGGATCTCAAAGAGTTGGACACAACTGAGAAACTTTCATTCACTCACTCAGAACAGAGGTGTGGAAGCTCTACAGTGAATGCTGTGGATTTTGATCTAGTCTCCTAGGGAAATCTCAGGAGGTGGGTGAGCTGGGAAAGATCATGGGGGATCTTAGTTCCCTAACCAGGGATTGAACCCAGTCCCTCAGCAGTGAAAGGGAAGAGTCCTAGCCAGGGGAAATGGAAGTGACAGTGTTCGTCGCTCAGTCATGTTTGACTTTTTTTGCAACCCCATGGACTGTAGCCCACCAGGCCCCTCTGTCCATGGAATTTTCCAGGCAAGAATACTGAAGTGGGTGGCCGTTCCCTTCTCCAGGGGATCTTCTTGATCCAGGAATTGAAGCTGAGTCTCCTGCATTGCAGGCAGATTCTTTACCATTAAGGAATTCCCAGGAACTCAATGTTTTAATCTAATGATCCAATGAGTTATTTGTAAGAGGGATGACAGAAATGGGGTGGGTGGGAGGAGGGACCTCTTCCTAGAACTTTCAGATGTCCAGGAGACCCTCTCCGCTGTGTGGGTTCCATGCAGGAGGAATGTGGGGTTGTGGCACCCCCTTCCTTCCAGACCTGGAGGCCTGCAGGGGAGCTTCAGAGCTGAACTCTGGGCCCTTGGCAGCCCAGCACTTAGCCTCATTTTCCTCACCTGTGAAGTGGGAGTTACAGCTGGTAAGGAGGAATGGGCAGGACAGGAATGGGTCTGAGGACCAAATGCAGTGCTGGGTGTGGAGGCCATTTGCAGAGGAGGTGCCAGGGAACTTGGTGACCCAGTCACCCAGTCAGCACAAAGTCACCCGGAAATACCTTCCAGCCCCCACACAACTGGGTACACTCCTCTCCCACTCAAGGCCTAGGGCACGCGTTGAGGCAGGGCATCTCAGGCTGGGAGCTCCCCCCAATCCCCTTCACACCATGCTGCTCTCTGCAGCCCACTGTCTGCCTCTGACATTCACTGTGCACCCTGGCACCCAGGGCCACCAGGATGACACATATATCATGGGACACACACACACGTGTTGCCACTTGGCTTGTGGGTACACTCAGACAAAGGGAGACACCCCTGTTCCAGGATGGTCCCACACAGCCTGACAGGTCTAGAATTCTGCACCCCCAAAATGGCCGGGTGTGAGCTGGAGGGCCCTGATTAGCATCTTTTAAGAGTAAACATTTTAATTTTATTATTATTTTTGCCCCACAGCCCTGTTTGTGGGATCTTAGTTCCCCGACCAGGGATTGAACCGCCCTTGGCAGTGAGAGCTCAGAGTCTTAACCACTGGACCCCTAGGGAATTCCCTAAGTTAACATCTTGCAACAGAACAGTCACCCTGGCTAAGTGTCTCAGAGCAGCCTCTCCTCCCCGCCTCCATGGCCAGGGGTCCACAGCTGGGACCCAGGACTCACAGGATGCTGCCTCAAGAGGGTGGACTGTTGCTCTGATCAAACTGGAACAAACCAGACTGATGGAGAAAAGACAACCCAGAGGGGTCCAACCAAGACGGGCAGGGGAGCAGAGCAGGTGTCTCATGAAATAACATCACCCT
>SJXQ01001199.1:104893-130678 GCA_006408695.1 Aepyceros melampus
TATAGAACTGGGATGTGTTCGTCTCCACGCCCCAGCACAGCGCGAGGAACACAGGCCACCCATGAACACGCACTCAGACAGCAGGCAGCCCTCAAGAGCACCCTGGGCTGCTGGGTGTGTGTGCAGGGCACGCTTCTTGCGGCTGCCTCCCGGAATCAGGAAGTTCCAGCCCTTCCCGCCTCCCATGCTGGGCCTGCTTCTGAACCTGCTTCCCCTGCCGCCAGCAGCTGACTGCTGCCCGTCTCTCCCATGACTCCCATGCGCCTGTCAGCTGGAATCATCCTCACAAATCCATTCACCCACTTTGCCCAGAAATCTGCCTCGTAGCCAGTGGCCCTCTTTCAGCCAAACCTCTGCAGCGGCACCCCAGCCAGGGAGAGGCCGAAATCCTGGCCAGGAGTCCAGCAGCCAGAGGGAGGGGGCCTTCCCTGCCCCCCGCACCCCCACACCCCCATTCTCCTGACCACTTTTCAGCCCTAAACTGGCGCTTTGCGTACCTCACTGACCTTGGCCTGTAGAGACCAGAGCTGAAAACCAGGACACTCCGGTGAGTTCCTTAACTGGAAAACAACCTTCCAGGGGGCTCCAGGCTGGAGAAACGCTACTTAGGGGACCTGGTCCTAAAGATCCCCCAGGAAGGGCCTCAGACCCCAGGCCCTGAGAGACCCCAGAGGGAGCTGTCCAGATGCAAAACAAAACTGGATGGCCTTTGGGAAGCCTGAGACCCTAAGATCCCACTGAGGGTCCCTCAGATCAAAGGACTCCACAAAGAAAGACCAGAGACCCAGAGGCCCTCACAGGGGCCCAGAACCAAACCTGGAGGCAGCGCCCCTCCCGACTGACCTGACCCGGGGGTTGTCTTTTCAAGGCTGAGCTGCCGCAGGCGCCTCTGGTGGGCCCGCCCCCCACAGTGCACCTGGGCCTGGGCCGCTGAGTTCAGCTGGATGTTGCACACGTCACAGAGGGTGTACGAGGGCCGTTTTCTTTCCCTCTTGGGCTTAGGTGCTTCTGGGGGCCGAGGGGGCACTCAGCAGCTTCAGATACGGGGGGCTCCTTCTCACCCGCGGGAGATGGGCTCAGTGGCCGCTTCATACCTGGGCAGAGAGGGAGGCAGGTAAACATAGGTGAGTGCGGTGAACACACAGAAGGAGCGAGAGGGCTTCGGAACCCAGAGATGACTGTGCCCTTTGTCCCAGCTGGACCTCCCCGGGGCCTTTCTTCTGAAAGCCCCAGCCCAAGAATGGCCAAAGGGAGAAGGATGGGGGCTATTTCAGACAATGCAGCAGTGAAATGCAGGAATATCTGGAAGAGTATCAGAAATGGCTTCACACTGGGACATCCCAGGTGATCGAGTGGCTAAGATTCCGCACTCCCAATGTGGGGGGCCTGCGCTCAATCCTGGTCAGAGAACTAGATCCCTCCTGCTGCAACTAAAACCTGTTGTGGTCAGATAAATAATCTAAAAAAATATTTTTTTTTTTAAGATTTAAAACAAAAGAAATGGTCACACACTGGGAGCCTGACGCTTAGGGACTCAGAATAAAGCACTCAGAGGGAGACTGGGCCTCAGAGAATTGAGGGAGAGGCAGTAGGGAGGCTGATAGAGTCACATTTGGGGGACCCTGGAGCCCTGTTCTCAGCCCCTGCCACAGCCCAGACGCGGACAGTCCTGGGACAGGCAGGCCTGTGGTACCTGCCGGAGACGCAGAAGCCACCGGGCCAGAGGAGGGACTACAGAAACCCAGCCTCCCAGTGCCCAGCGCCAGTGACATTCACACACAGTGACACAGTGACAGCACGTGAAGCCATCCCCACCCCTCCCCACGTGGCTCCCAATACCCCCTGCTGTGCTGGCCACTCGGGCTACAGCAACAGTTGGTGTTTTCAGTGGAAATCTGGGCTCTGCTGCCTGGGTTGCTGAACACAGCCCCTTCACACACTCACACAAACACACACACACACACACACACACAGCCCTGGGCCCTGCAGAGCATGCACACCACCCCTCCAGGCACCCCCGCTTCTCCTTTCTGACTCCCTTTTCGAATCTTTCCCACCAGACTTTGCCTCTAATGGGCTCTGTTTTGCCCCATGACCTTCCTCAGACTGAACTGGGTTGATTTTCACTTCCTTCCAGAATCTGTGTGCACGTTTCCTGCCTCTGCTTTAGCTGGGGGCTTCCTGAGGGCAGGGCCTGTGTCTCCCCGACCAGGACAGAGGATTCCTGAGGTCAGGAACTGCGTCTCTCCCCTAGACGGAGGCTGCCCCCTGGCTTGGGCCTGAGTGAGGATGACTGAGCCCATTTCTCTTATATGGGCAGAATTGTGCCCAGCGACCCCGTCCTCTCTCCCCACAAATTTCATGACTTGAAGTCCTAACTCCTGGTACCTCAGAATGTGATTGAATTTGGAGAGAGGACCTTTAAAGAGGTAATCAAGTTCAGATGAGGTCATTAGGGTGGTCCCTAATTCAATATGACTGGTGCTCTTCTAAGAAGAGGAAATTTCAAAAATTCCCTGCTGGTCCAGTGGTTAGGACTCTGCACTCTCACAGCCAAGGGCGTGGGTTCGTACTTGATTGGGGAATTAAGATTCCACGAGCTTCATGGGGCAGCCAAAAAAAAGGAAATTTGGACACAGTTACAGAGAGAAGACCATGGGAAGACCCAGGAAAAAGATGGCAGTCTGCAAGCAAAGGAACAAGGCCTCAGAAGAAACCAACCCTACACCTTGAACCCAAACCTCTATCCTCCAGAATTGGGAGAAAATAAATAGTTGGTGTTTAAGCCACTCAGGCTGTGGTTCTTTGTTACAGCAACCTGAGCAAACTCATGTCCTGCTGTGCTGTGCTAAGTTGCTAAGTTGTGTCCAACTCTTTGTAACCCCATGAACCGTAGCCCGCCAGGCTCCTCTGTCCACGGGATGCTTCAGGTGAGAATATTGGAGTGGGTTGCCGTGCCCTTCTCCAGGGGATCTTCCCCACCCAGGGACTGAACCTGTGTCTCTTACATCTCCTGCATTGGCAGGAGGGTTCTTTACAACTAGCGCCACCTGGGAAGCCCTGAGCAACTAATACATCCTCTTAAAAGGCATTTCCTGTGTCTTTAGATTTGTGTTCATTTTGCAAATTAGACCCAGTGAAGTCAAGTGATGGCCGTAACATTCCCATAAGGCCACACGCTTAGTGGTGGAGCCCACATCCGAACAAAGCAAATTCATTTCTCAAGTTCACAGCCAAGAACCTTGCCTGTAGTCCCTGGACCCCACCCCCTGCTCTCAGTAAACTGCTTGTCACTTCTGTGGGCATGTGCCCACAAAATCGGCCATCATTACGTGTGTGGGGACTGTGGGTGAATGGACCAGAGTGGCACAGCAGGTAAGAGAACTAGCTCTGTAACGACTCCGACCTGGTTTTGAATCTGAGCTCTGTCACTTCCTGCCTGTATGACTGGAGCCTCAGTCCTCTCATTTGTATATCTGTAAAATGGGGTAATGAGCAGTTCCCAAGTCACGCACATTGTGAGGATTAGATGAGCTGCTCTCTGTAAAATACCCCTCTGCTGCTGCTGCTGCTAAGTCGCTTCAGTCGTGTCCGACTCTGTGCAACCCCAGAGACGGCAGCCCACCAGGCTCCCCCGTCCCTGGGATTCTCCAGGCAAGAACACTGGAGTGGGTTGCCATTTCCTTCTCCAATGCATGCAAGTGAAAAGCGAAAATACCCCTCAGGGTCCTATAAACATCGGTTCTTTTAAGTCTGTGTTTTGCAGCTTGTGAATGCAGTCCCTTTGTCTGTCACCCTGTGTGTCTATCACGGTGTACCTGGGTCACTGTGAATGTCTCGGTTACCTTGTTGTCTGTTGGGGCGAATCTGTGTCACTCTGTATGCATGTCACAGTGTAGCTGAGTCATGGTGCGGGTGTCATTGTGCCCAGCTCATGGAATGAGACTGTCACTGAACATCTGTCCCCACCTCAAAGTCGTATGTTGAAATGCAACCTTATTTGGAAATAAGGTCATTGCAAATGCTATTAGCTAGGTTAAGATGGAGTTAGGGTGGGCCCTTAACCCCATATGACTGGTGTTCTCATAAAGGAGGAAATGTGGACACAGTCATGCACAGAGTTCCCAAGCGGCACAAGTAGGAAAGAACCCGTCTGCCAATGCAGGAGACAAAGGCACAGGTTCAATCTGTGGGTCGGTAAGATCCCCTGGAGGAGGATATGACAACCCACTCCAGGCAAGTATTCTTGCCTAGAGAAGCCCGTGGACAGAGGAGCCTGGTGATTTACAGTCCATGGGGTCGCAAAGAGTCGGCCACGACTGAGCACAGCACCGCACACGGACACGGGAGGACACCATGTGAAAACCAAGGCGGGGAGGGGCGGGGCGGGGGGGCTGCTTCTACAGGCAGGTTTGTGGGACTGCAGTACCAGAGATAGCCTCCAGAAGGCGCAGCTAGCGTCGAGCGGGAAGATAAGAGGTAGAACTCCGACCCAGGAGGGTAGACTCCACTCCTCCACACTTCTGAGGCAACTAGGTTGCCCTTCTGAGCCATAACAAACTCCTGGGCATCCTGTCTGGAGTCCAGGGGACAGCTCTGCCCACAGAGGGCACACGGGAAAGTCACTCCATCACCTTGTAAGATTCTGCACCCTCTCACCTCTAGATGGAGGTCATCACAGCTATTCTCCTGCCTTTTCAAGTCTTCCCCTGCTCTCTCAGAAGGAAAGCGGACCAGGAAAAAAGTACCAGGTACGAGTATGGGGGTGGGGGTGGTCCAATCAGCCAGGGGGAAGAGCCTTCAGGAGAGTGAGATTTTCTGGCCTTGCCCAGGAGAGCAGGCTGCCCCAGCAGCAGGGGGACAGTGGTATTTTGAAATCTCAGTGCAGTTTATGACAGGCAGGCCCAGGACATGGTCCAAGAGAGCAGACAAATATCTGCCACGGGGCTGATTAAACCCCCATGATATATAGCCTCTGGGCTCACAGGGCCCGCCTGGATTCCGGGGCTAATTGTGTACCCACCAGCCAGGTTGCTGGGCCTGCTGCAGCCTGCCCTGCCTAACACAGGCTTCCCAGCTGTCCTCTCGAGAGCTCCACCGCTCCAGCTCACCACGGCTCCTAGCCAGAAATGTGGAGGGGTGGGCAGTTTTTATCGCACACACATGTCGGTCTAACCCCTGCTGTGAGCATTAAGAGGTCAGCACACCCTGTGCTGGCTTCTATTCAGAACCAGCATGACTCACCCTCACTGGACCCACATTTGGACAGGACACGCTCTCTTTAACAGAAGAGGAAGTTGAGTCCCAGAGCAGGGGAGAGGACTTGCTTCAAAGTATATAGACAGGCAGTGTAAGAGCTGCTTCTGGGGGACTTCCTTGGTGGTCCAGCAGCTAAGATTCTGAACTCCCAATGCAGGGGGCCCAGGTTCAATCCCTGGGTAGGGAAGATCCTCTGAAGAAGGAAATGGCAACCCACTCCAGTACTCTTGCCTGGAAAATTCCATGGACGGAGGAGCCTGGTAGGCTACAGTCCATGGGGATGCAAAGAGTCAGTCAGACACGACTGAGCAACTGAGCGACTTCACTTTCTTTCTCATTTTAAAGCCTGTTATGCCCTGGTTTAAACTACTGGGTTGGGAGGGGGCTACGAATGCAAAGAAGGGCTCCTGGGGAGGCTCAGGGCTGCCCAGCCCTTACCATCCCAGATGCCAGGCAGGGAGGTGCCAACCCCCTGGGCAGGGAGCGGGGAGGCCAGAGCCAGAGAGGCTAGAAAGAGAGGGTATGAAGACAGGGGGAGAATTGGACTTAATTCAGGAAAAGACCTGGTGAAAGCAGAGAAAAAGAGCATAGGTGCACCCAGATGTCTGTCTGTAATTTACACAGGAAAAGGAAGTTTAAACTACTGGGTTGGGAGGGGGCTACGAATGCAAAGAAGGGCTCCTGGGGAGGCTCAGGGCTGCCCAGCCCTTACCATCCCAGATGCCAGGCAGGGAGGTGCCAACCCCCTGGGCAGGGAGCGGGGAGGCCAGAGCCAGAGAGGCTAGAAAGAGAGGGTATGAAGACAGGGGGAGAATTGGACTTAATTCAGGAAAAGACCTGGTGAAAGCAGAGAAAAAGAGCATAGGTGCACCCAGATGTCTGTCTGTAATTTACACAGGAAAAGGATAAAGTTCCCTCTGTTCTCACCTTCCTGCAGCAGGGGGCGGGGTGGGGGAGACAGGTGTTGGACCAGGGAGGGAGCCACCCACTTGAAGGCAGGCTCATGCCAGCACAGGAGAGTTGATGGAAACCAAGGTGGCTGTCTTCCCAGTGGCGCTAGTGGTAAAGAACCTGCCTGCCAGGTTCAATCCCTGAGTCAGGAAGATCCCCTGGAGAAGGGAATGGCTACCCACTCCAGTATTCTTGCCTGGACCCTGGAGGACTATGGCCCATTGGGTCTCAAAGAGTCAGACACGACTTAGCACACACACGAGGTTGCTGTCTGTGTGTCTGTCCTCGCAGAGGTAGAGGGGGCTTGGGGGAAGGGAGCACTCAGATATGGTTCCAGAGCCCATTCCACCCCTTCTTGCTGGGTGTCAGTGGACTTCGGGGCCCCAGGTGTCAGTGGCATCCTTGGGCACTGCACTACCCAAAGATGGCTAGAGAGAAAAATTCTTCGGAGGCTGTGAGTGCAGAGCGGGAAGTTGTTGCATCCTGGGGA
This sequence comes from Aepyceros melampus, assembly GCA_006408695.1. Lineage (NCBI taxonomy): Eukaryota > Metazoa > Chordata > Mammalia > Artiodactyla > Bovidae > Aepyceros > Aepyceros melampus. The sequence continues at coordinate 111,594 of SJXQ01001199.1, forward strand.
AGGGGGTTCTAGGGAAGACCTGTCTTTGAAAAGGGTTAACAGGAGAGGAGGGTTCCAGGCCTGTCCCCAGCCTTTGGCAGGGCATGAAGGGCTCCCTCACCTAATCCTTAATGAGCCCAATTACACTTTGGTATTTTCCCCCAGGTCTGCCAATATCTACCCTTCACCTCCCCGAGCCAGGTCCCCAGCCTTGCCTCTGAGAAGAGAGCCTGGCTGGCTGGCCAAAGTCGGGCCAGTCCTGCCCCTCTGGGCTGCAGTTCCCTGTCTTTAAGGAGAGGGGGTTGGGCTGGGCTAATCTCTTAGGTCCCTTGCAGGCGGTGCTGTAGTGGCCACAGGGAGCAGCTGCCTCTAAGCCTGGGGTGGTGGGGGGATGCCAAGCTGTATTTGTCTGTTTCAGTGGCCAGAGGAAGGCGGGGTGGGGACAGAGAAAGAACTGCCCTGTGGCGAGTGCCCATTGCCTGCTGGGCACTGGACAGACATCACCTCTGTTAACCCTCAGAGCAACCCTGTGAGGCTCTACAGATGAAGAAACTGAGGCTCACAATCTAAATGACAGGCCTCATCCTATGATGCAGGGGGAAGGGGTGCACAGCCTGGCAGCCCCCATCCCATCACTCACAGGGTCATGGGTGGGAGTATGGGGTCATGTCTGGAAGAAGAGAGGCCTCGTCTGTTCTTGTCCTTTGGAGTGTGAGCCCTCCTGGGCCTGGCTGCCCCCCACAGGCCCCCAAAGAGGCACCAGCAAGCACTCTGCTCTCCCAAGGCTGACACCTTGCAGGGTGTTCACTGTGCGGCCCCCACAGAGCGGCACCCCCAGGGGATGGCCCAGAGAGCTGGGGTCACCCACGGTCATACCCAAGACTCCCCAAAGGAGTCGAGACTCCCACCTAGAGGAGTGGGATGGCCCGACTGGGGGCAGCTATGCCCACCCCCAGCTCACACATCCCTACTTTGCCAGGCAGGAGGCCCCGAGGCTGGGCCACAAATGGTCCGAGTGTCGGCTGCTGTGGGTGGGGGTGGGAGGGATCCACTGGACAAACCAAGGCAGTCATGTCTGTTGTCCCATCCGAAGTGATGAGAGATGAAGCCTGTCACCTTTCCCTGGGGACGGCTGGGTGCTGGGGTTTTCATTAGTGAGCTGGCTAAGTGGTGCTGAAAGTCAACACTCCGGCTCCAAGGAAGCAAGAGCTCCAAGGAAGCAAGAGAGAGGGCATGAGAGGTGATGGAGAGCAATGGTCCAGAGGTGAGGTCACCATCCCCCCAGGCTATCCTCACCCTCTATTGGCTGGGAGTCCCAGAGGGCCTCCTTCCCCTGAACACCCTAGAGATAAGGGCTGCCTCTCCTGGACACTGATACTCCCCTGAAAAATCCTCTGGCCACTCTCCGGAAGGAAGTCTTTCTTGTTATCTCAGCTGCATCCCTCCTCGAAGGGTCCACAGTGGTAACACAGAACAGCTGCCTCTAAGGTGGGGGCAGGGAGGATTAGCCTCAGTGTCCCCTCTTCTGACCTCTGCTGCCAGGCAAGGCCTAGGAACCTGATTTGTACAGGAAAGCCCCCCACCCACCCACACCAAACCCCCTGCCCAGGACCCTGGCACAGTTCAGCCTCATCCACTGCTTGCTCTCCTGGCCCAACTCCCCAAAAGACTGAACACTAGCTCCCCCAAACCAGGCTCCCCATCGTGATGGCCCCAGGGTCAGCACTTCCAAGATGGGGCTGAGAGAATGAGTCAGAGAGAGAGAGAGGAGAGAGAGAGAGGAGAGAGCCAGAGGGAGGAGGGCTGAGAGGTCCGGGACTGTTGGAGCTTTGTCGAGGGCGGGGGTGCGGGGGTGAGGCGGAATCCTGCCTCCCACAAAGGCCAGGAGGGCCAACCTCTGCCTCTGACCCTGACAGAAGAGGAGGCATTCTGCTTGAAGGAGGAGGGGCAGGCAAGGCGGCCTCCAATGACTGTGAATAATGGCGATGGGGGTGGGGGAGTGGGGGGGATGAGTGTACTCTCTGCACCCACCCACCCCCAAAAAACAATAGGTCTCCCATCCCCCATCCCTTTCTTTCTGTACTATCTCAGGGGCTGATGGGGTGGGAGTTGATTTTTGGAGTCTCTAAAGAACTTAGATAAAAAAGGTAGGTTCTGTGGTCGACCCTCATGTCTGCGGAGAATTGTCCCTTCTCGGGATGAGTCTCGCTGTCCCTGGCCTGTGGTCGCCAGCCTCCCTTCCCCTACTTCCTGGGAGCTAAAAGTTCTGGCCATCACCCTTGTCCCCTCTCCCAGCCTCGGTTTCCGGTTAAGCCGTGATTCTTGTCGCCCACCTAGTTGGAGCTTTGTCGAGGGCGGGGGTGCGGGGGTGAGGCGGAATCCTGCCTCCCACAAAGGCCAGGAGGGCCAACCTCTGCCTCTGACCCTGACAGAAGAGGAGGCATTCTGCTTGAAGGAGGAGGGGCAGGCAAGGCGGCCTCCAATGACTGTGAATAATGGCGATGGGGGGGGGGGAGTGGGGGGGATGAGTGTACTCTCTGCACCCACCCACCCCCAAAAAACAATAGGTCTCCCATCCCCCATCCCTTTCTTTCTGTACTATCTCAGGGGCTGATGGGGTGGGAGTTGATTTTTGGAGTCTCTAAAGAACTTAGATAAAAAAGGTAGGTTCTGTGGTCGACCCTCATGTCTGCGGAGAATTGTCCCTTCTCGGGATGAGTCTCGCTGTCCCTGGCCTGTGGTCGCCAGCCCCCTTCCCCTACTTCCTGGGAGCTAAAAGTTCTGGCCATCACCCTTGTCCCCTCTCCCAGCCTCGGTTTCCGGTTAAGCCGTGATTCTTGTCGCCCACCTTCCCCAAACACAAGGCAGGGTAGGGTCCTCGCTGCTGCCACCAGCCCTACGGAGCCACCTACACCCCCACCCAGCGCCGGCCCCCTTGGGCGCTCAGCCCCAGCGGCGCGTCGGTCCAGGATGGGGAGCCGGGAGTGCGGTCCCACGGCCCGCACCCGCGCCTACCTGAAGGGCGCTTCCGACCCGAGCGGGGCCGCATCCCGTAGTCAGCGGCCGCCCGGGGCGGTCCGGATTCTCGGCAGCTCCTGGCTCCTGGCTCCCGGAGGTGCGCGGCGGATGAGTCCCGGGCCCGCGCGTCCCGGGGCAGCCGCCGCGTCCCCGGAGCCCGCCCCTGGGCGGCCCACGGGGAGCAGGTGCCAGGAGCCGCGCCGCCCGGAGCGGAGCGCAGGCGAGCGGGGCGAGGAAGTGGCCTGGCGCTGGGGCTCCGCGGGCAGCAGACAGGGGAGACGCAGGGGCTCTTCTGGCGGCAGGGCTGGACTCATCCATCCGTGAGTAGCCTCCCTACCCCTGGCTGGCCAGTCCTGAGTGCCCCTCACCTTCCAAAGGGTCCCAGAGTTGGGGGAAGGGGACCCCAAACTGGCCACCCCTCACTGGCCTGCTGTGACCGCCCCTGCCTGTGTATGCTAAGCCGCTTCAGTCCTGTCAGACTCTTTGCCACCCTATGGACTGTAGCCCACCAGGCTCCTCTGTCCATGGAATTTTCCAGGCAAGAATACTGGAGTGGGTTGCCATGCCCTCCAGGGGGCTCTTCCTGACCCAGGGATCAAACCAGTGTCTCCTGCTTTGGCAAGCGGGTTCTTCACCACTAGCACCACCTGGGAAACCTTCTCTACCCTTTTGTAAACCAGCCCCTCTTCGCCGGGGAAGCTCAGGGAGAAAAAGAAAGCTGACATTCATGGAGTACCTCCTGAGTGCCAAGAGGATGGCATTCAATCCTCATAACAACTTGCCCCAGACTGGTTTGATCCCATTTTACAGACCAGGAGATGAAAGACTGGGGATGTTAAGTAACTGGCTCTAAGTCAAACATGAAGTCAGGAGCAAATGGGAGACTTCAGGCTGTCCACAGGTCAGGGGGTTAAATCAGTGGGCCTGTTGGGGAAAGAAACATCATTGGTGTATGTGGCTGGGGATCATTTCTGATTCTTCCCAGGGAATCAGTGCACTGGCTCTGGCCCACACTGGGGCGTGAGACAGGAGAATGAGCCAAGCAGAGGAGGGCAGGAGGCAGGGGCTGATGGCATAACCTCCTCACAGCACCTGCCATCATTCCACTACTGGAGAGTCTCAAGGAAAGGCGATAGGAATGTATTCAAGAATATGGACCAGTGCCGTTCTTCCCACCTCAGGCTCCGGCCAACCTTTGCGTGAAACAGGGCTTCCAGAGAGGAGGTCTCACCACAGGGAGCCCTGGTGATGTCTCACTCGCTAGCTCCTGGCACTGCTTCCTGGTTCTCACGTCTACCAACTCACTCCTGTCTTGAGGTCTCTGCTGTTCCCTCCGCCTGGAACTCTCCCCTGATCTTCACAAGGCCTTTTCCTTGCCACTCAGGCCTCAACTCCACTAGCACCTCCCCAGGACCACCTTTCCCCAGCCCAGTTATTATTATCTTTATCCCAGGCCCTGGTTATTTTCCCTCTTAGCACATCTCCCAAGATGCAATGCTTTTGCCTAGATACTTACCTGTCTCCCCCGTGGGGAAAGGGCTTTTATTTTCCAGGTATCAGAAGCACCAGCACTAAGCTCTATAAATGTTCTATAAAGAGTTGTGGAATGAATGCATGAATTCATTTCCACTCCAAGAGTCAAGTCACATTAAAGTGTCCACTTTGAATGGGCAAATTGTGTGGTATGTGACATATCTCAGTGAAGGGGTTACTCAAAAACCAATAAGCACAGAGTGGAGCTGACAGTCACATGACAGTACCTGGCAAGCGCACCCCAACACACCCACCCCTCTAACTTGATCCGATCACGTCTCCTCTGTCATGGCCCACATCCTATGTCTGTTCATGGCAAACTGCATGCAGTTGCTCAGACCTGGAAGGGTTCTTAGAGGTCATCCTGTCCCTTTTGTAACTTGTCCCTGATGAGTTAGCCTCTGGCCTTTGCTTGAATGTGCTGAGGACGGGGCACTCACTGCCTCTCGAGATGGCCCGTCCCATCGATGGAGGGTCTCAAGGACAGAAAGCCCATCAGTACGGGAGCTGAGAGTTGCTTTCCTGTAATGCCTGAGCATGGGTTCTAGATCTGCTTCAGTGAAAGTCGCTCAGTCATGTCCGACTCTTTACAACCCCGTGGACTATACAGTCCATGGAATTCTCCAGGCCAGAATACTGGAGCGGGTAGTTGTTCCCTTCTCCAGGGGATCTTCCCAACTCAGGGATCGAACCCAGATCTCCCACGTTGCAGGTGGATTCTTAACCTGCTGAGCCACCAGGGAAGCCCAGATCTGATCCCTGGTAATGCAGAAAAAGCCCTCCCCACCTTCCATAGCCAGCTGAACATGCCTGGCAGCCTCTTCTTCAGGGATCTCTCTGCTCAGTGAAAGAGACCCATTTCCCTCAGCTGTTCTTCCCCTGGCATGGCCACCTCCTCCAGGAAGCCCCTCCTACGTGCTCCTAGGGCATCTTGTATGGGATCCTAACACTGCACTTATCATGCTGTATTGAACTGTGTCCCCCCGACCCTGCCCAGGCTACACCGCTGTGCTGAGGGGGCTAGTTCTGGGCCTTTGTTCATTTCCTTCTGCTCAGTACCCTGCATGGCGACCAAGTGACTTGAACCACTCAACTCAATAAAAACTTGTCTCCAGAGGTTTGATGATCCCACTCATATCCCTCTTAAACATATTTAGGCTTTCAATGACCTCCTTAAGACAGAGCCAGGGAGGGAATCACCTCCCCCGACCCTCTATCTTGTCCTCTATTAATGCTGCCCACTGTTAACTTTTCTGCACTTCTGATCAGCTCTATTGAGAGCCAAGGCTCCATGAAACCTCCCTCATTTATTTCCATGTCATTGCTGGCGAGCTCAGCCTCCCCATCTAGTCACCCAGAGAACGATCTCTAGCACTGTGAGCACTGGACCTTGTATTTAGGCTTGCTGGCTCTCCTGTTCTGCCTGGCCTGTTGAAATCATTCAACAGGAGCACAGGTGCCAGCTGAGTGCCACTATGAAGACGTGGCTTCACCTAGATACGCCAGGATAACATGCCCCCAAAGTCCGACCCTGCACACACACACACAACACAGCTCCTAGCTGTGAGCCTTCTGTTTTCAAGCCCCTTCCCACATCTTTGTTGATTCATTTTCTCCTCCCAAATAGCCCTGAAAAACCAGCATTCCTCTCCCCACTTTAAAGATAAGAAAAGGGGGGTTCTACTGCTACTGCTAAGTCACTTCAGTTGTGTCCGACTCTGTGTGACCCCATAGACGGCAGCCCACCAGGCTCCCCCATCCCTGGGATTCTCCAGGCAAGAACACTGGAGTGGGTTGCCATTTCCTTCTCCCTAGCAGCCTAGTGGTAAAGAATCTGCCCGCCAATGCAGGAAACACGGGTTCGATTCCTGGTCTGGGAAGAACCCACGTGCTGAGGAGCACTTAAGTCCATGTGCCAAAGCTACTGAGGCCTGCCCACTTAGAGTCTGTGCTCTGTAAGCAATAAGAAGGCCATGCATTGCAACAAAGAGTAGCCCCTGCTTGTCACAACTAGAGAAAAACCCTCGTGTGCAGGAACGAAGATTCAGCATAGCCAAACATAAATAAAGGTTTTTTTAAAGATAAGGAAAAGGAGGTTCTGAGAGGTTAGTTTACCTGCCCCAGGTCACACAGCTAGAAAGGGGCGAAAGTGAACCCCATCTGGTTGACTCTAAACACTAGGCCTTCTTCCCTCTATCTCATGGTGCCTTATCCCAACACACCTAGACTTTTTTCTTATAAATGTGGGGTGAGGAGGAAGACAACACGGAAACACTTTTCCTAGTCCGACAGCTGGGGTTGCTGGGATGCTGGTGCTCCCTTTCCCACCTAGCATCTTCCAAGGAGGGGTTCCATCCCCTAGTTGTCACCTTCCCCTGACAGTGCCACCAGAAAATAATTCTCAGTCTAAATAAAGCCACTGTGTCTCTAACTGGCCGACTCAGTTCTCCCTGCTGCTCAGTCTCATCCCATTATCTCCTCTTCCTCTGTATTAAAAAAAAAATTTATTATTTGGCTGCTTGGTGGGGCGAGGTGGCACACGGAATCTTTGATCTTCATTGTGGCATGTGGGAACTTTTAGTTGTGGCATACAGGATCTAGATCGCTGACCAAGGATCGGACCACGGCCCCTGCACTGGGAGTGCAGGGTCTTAGCCACCGGCCCACCAGGGAAGTCCCTCCGATGAATCCCCAGCCCTAGAACAGTGCCAGCATATCAGAAATAAACAACACATATTGCTGGATTTAGGGAATGAACCAACCCTCACTGTGGGCACAGAAAATGGATCGGGTTCCTTGCTCGGGCTGTGTGGGCCGAGGCAAGTTACTTTCCCTCTCTGAGCTTCAGTTTCCTTATTTGTAAAACAGGACAATTAACACATCCTAACATGGCAGAGGGTGATGAGAGATCATCCCTGCAGTGTGCCTGACATAATTTGTGCCCAGTTAATAACACAGGCGTCATTAATGAGGCGTTATGGTCCTCGCTTTAGAGACAGGGCTCTGGGGCTCAGAGAGGTGAAAGGACTTACATAACCCACATTACCAGCTTGGAAGTGACCCACACAGAATGGGAGCCGGGTGTGTCTGGCCTTAAGCTTGTGCCCTTTCCCCTGTGCCATGCGGCCTTCCCTAAGCGCTCAGTAAATATAATTCCTATCACAAAGGTGTGAGATGGTTATATTAATTGTTCCTTCTAATAACACCAAGGACCCCAGTTAGAAAGCCTAAAACAGAGGGGCTCAGGAGAGGAGCCAGAGACCCCTACCTAGTCAGCAGCTCAGTGTTCTGCTCACTGCCCCACTTGGGTTGGAAGTACAGACTCATTCTGGGGCCCTGAGTTTCAGGAAGTTGGGAGAAGCCCCAACCTCAGGTGGGCTTGCCTCCTCCATCCCAGGTCCTCTCCACTCCCACTGAAAGGGCAGAATCGCTAAAGGCTGAGAGCCCTCCCCCCACAGGGCCAGCCTTTTGCCTCCTAAAATAGCCCGAAGCCACCATGTGCCCAGGGCGGCTCCCCACTGCTTGCAAATCCCCCTGAAATTAAATCCCCATCCTGCCCCCAAGCAGGACAGCACCACCTCCTACCGCCCGCTGGGCTCTATGGCTGGCCGGGCTCCCCCCAGTGGAAACCGGGACAGTCGTCCTTCACGGTGACCGAGACATAAATCCCCAAATAATGAGACAGGCGCTGGGAACACAGAACCAGACACGGTGCTAATTGGTTTACTTCTGGGCAGGCGTGATGTGGGACAACAGCAACAGGCCTTGGTTGCCCAGCAGGGAAGATGGGGTCGGGGGTGTGATGACCTCCCAGGTCCCTGATTTTCTGTGATCTCTGGCCTTGCATCCAGACCCACCAGCACCCCTCCTAGAACAGTAACTTAGACGTAAAAGGGAAGGATTGGGATCCCTTGGTCCACATCTTGAAGTAGGGAGACCCAAGCATCCTTACCACAATCTAGAAATACCTCTTTCCACTAAAAACAAAACGTAAAACTGAAAGGCTCAGCCCCCCTCAATATGCGTGAGGATGGCGGTGGGGAGGCGGGGTGGGCCCCGCGCAGTCTCCCCGCCCCTCCTGCATGACTAGTAATAGATTCTTGGATGAGCATGAGGTCCTCAGTTTGCAGTAATCAGGATGAGATTATCACATTAACCTTTAAAAGTCTTTGCTCAAAAAGAAGCAGCAGCAGCTGACACCCTCGACTCCCCCGCCTTTGCTACCATCACCCTCTCCTGGACCATGGCCAGATGAGCTCCAGATATGGGCCCCATGGAGGCTCCACTGCACCGGCCTAGAGGCAGGGGGATGGACACCATGACCTTTTCAGCCTGGGCTGCTTCTGAATTGTGGTGACGTGGAAGAGTGAGGAGCTGGGGGTAAAGGGTAAGTGTGTGTCTGTGAGAGTAATTTGGGGAGGGAGGCCTCATGAAAACCAGAGTGACTTGTAATCAGGCAAGCAAGCACTTGCATATAACTCTGCCACTTACTGACCTGTGGCTGGGAACATGGCCATTTTCCCCACATCTCAGTTTCCTGATCTATGAAATGGGGTTAACAATAATAACTCCTCTAACCCAAGGCTGACAGCTTAGAAAATTAAATAAGATAACAAACACTTTGCAGGCCAGAAAGAGCCATTATGATGTGAGGGGATGACATTGTTATTTAAAGCAGGAGGGACAGTGGTAAGACTGCAGAAAGAACTTCCCCACAGCTGTGCAATGGAAATTAATGGGGCAAAAAGAGAGGAAAGATAAACGGACCTGGGTGGAACCCCTGAAACCTCACAAATAATCTCCTCTCCCAACACATAGTGCCCGTCTGCATATCCAGACTAGACCCCTCCCCTCCTGCCCATCATCCTGACGCTCAAGACTGCCAGCCCGTCCCCAGTCTTCCCTAGTCCAGAGTTATATCCAACTTGTGTTCATTGCCAACGCAACAGAAATTATTTCAACTTCCTCACCCAGCTGGGCAAAGCTGCCTGGGTCGTGTAGGAGAGGCTGGAGCAGGAGGAGAGGAGGCTGGGGACTAGGGTGTCCACAGCAGGGGTGGCCCCCTCCCCAGAATATTCATTGCAACAGCAGCAGGCTAGAAGGCGATCAGTTTACTGGGGGGACTTGCTCATACTGCCGCATGGAAGAGAAGGAATGGCTGAGGGCCCAGGGGTCCTCACCGGGATCTTGGCTACCCTCCTTCCTACTTAAAGAGCTGCATTCAGAAGAGGTCGGGAGAGGCCCTGACTACAAGCCAGGATCAACCCTAAGGAAATTTAGATCTTTGAGTTTCCCCAACCCACCCTTCATTTCCTGATGCTTTTCTTTGGTTAGTTTGTCCAGCAGAATTCTCCACCTTCCTGGACTTTGAGGTCTTCCCCTCTTCCTCAGTATAAGTAACTGAACCTAACACATGCTAACCTTAGAAGAATGAGGGAAGGGGAGCACTGAGAATGACCCTGAGAATCTGGGGTCACCTGGGGCAGGAGGGAGGGGAGAGCCTCCGAGCACACTGGCTGAGGGAGATGGTGGGATGGCTGTGGTCCATCTTGCTGGCCAGGGAGCAGCTGCCGACCGCATCAAGGAGTCCTCCTCTCAAATCAGTCGGGTGGGTGGAAGCACTCAGTCATTGCAGGCCATGAAGGAGCCCTTTCAAAACCAGCAGAGAGCTTCCAAGAAATGCCCTGGGAATGGGCTGAGTAAACATACCCCCAGGTCCCCCAGGCCCTCCGTTCAGCCTCCAGGCTGTCAGGCTGCTTCCCACAGCAGGGGCTGCCCAAAGCCCTTGGCTGGGAGGCAGTTCAGGGCCCAGGACAAAGCCTGGGTTCTGGAGCCATCAGACCTTGAGCAAGCCGCTTCGCCTCTCTGATCTGTAAAATGGGTACAGAAGTATCTACCTTGTGGATTTGTTGGGGAAATTGAGATGATATTTGGAGAGTATCTCCCTTTGGGCCTGGCACAGAGGAAGGACTCGACAAATTCACTCAATAAATACCCGTTGAACATCTTCTATATGCTGCTGCTGCTGCTAAGTCACCTCAGTTGTGTCCGACTCTGTGCGACCCCATAGACAGCAGCCCACCAGGCTCCCCCATCCCTGGGATTCTCCAGGCAAGAACACTGGAGTGGGTTGCCATTTCCTTCTCCAATGCATGAAAGTGAAAAGTCAAAGTGAAGTCGCTCAGTCGTGTCCAACCCTCAGCGACCCCATGGACTGCAGCCTTCCAGGCTCCTCTGTCTTCTATATGCTAGGCCCTCCATTCTATGCCTAGGGGATGCAGCAATGAACAAAAGTCTTGAGGGGCCCTCATGGAGCTTGCAATCTAGGAGGATGGTCAGGTCAATAAGTGAATAAACGCACAAGGTCAGGGAGAAAAGTGGCCAGGAAAGGACTCTCTGAAGATGGCACAGTTCAGCCCAGAGCTGCCTGAGATAAGGGTCAGGGCTGCTCAAAGATACTCAACTATGGCCACTCACTGGAATCACCTGGGCAGCTTTGAAAATGATGGGACTCCTCCCCAGAGATTCTGATGGAATTTGTCCAGGTTGCAGCCTGGGCACCAGGAATTTTCGGTTCTGCCCAGGTGATTCTGATGCCCAGCCAAGGGCGAGAACCCATCACCTGGCAGTTTTCCCATGTGCCTGGCTACATGAGCATCACCAGGGAGCTTGTCAGGCATCCTGGGCTGGGCTCTCATCCCAGGGATTCAGAATCTGGAGTGAGGCTCGGGGTCTGCTTTTTTAACAAGCATCCAGGTGATTCCGAAGACCAGACAGGCCTAGAGATACATCTGGAAGAGCAAGTACCAGCTCAGAGCTTGGCACTCATAGCTCTCCACGTCCAATCCTGAGCCACGTCCACACTAGACCACCTGTTGCTTAGGATGTAAGCTACTGGCCTCTTTGACCTCAGCCTGTTAAGCCTCGCCTCCTTTTTCACTCAGGTTCTGCACACACCCAAAGGCTTTCCATGAAGACCCAAGGTCCTGACGCTGTCGACTTGGGCTCTGTTTCTCCAGCATCCTCAGCCCCTTGGCAGAAGCCCCCGACTCCATTCTGTTACATGTCCATGCTTTATGTCCAGCCAGACCCTGGCCTTCCTCCAACCACGTGGCTCCAATTCTGGCACTCCACAGGTATGACTAGTCCTAGCTGAAGGCATACCAAACCTACCCCAGCCTCTGCTGGTCACAGCCGCTCCCACAACTGGGCCAAAGGTGGCAGGGTTGTGACCTGCTCCTGTAACTCTCTGTTCCACCCTCTTCTCCTGTCCTGGGTCTCTGGTCACTCATAGCCCTGTCCTAGGGGCCAGGCCCCAGGAGGGGAGAGATTGCATGGTTATGCTCAAGGCAGAGGTATTCCTGAATCCCTCTCCATCCCTGAGGAAGAAGCAGGCCCCCACCCTGTGCTTGGGCTCCCTGGCCTAAGGGATGCTCACCCCTTCCTGTAGGGAAACAGCATAGTATAGCTATAGCCCCCACTGGGTTCAAGTCCTACTCCTGCCATTTCCCAACTGTGTGGCCTTGGCCACCTCTGTGCCACAATTTCCCCATCTGTAGCGTTAGTCGCTGAGTCATGTCCAACTCTTTTCAACCCCATGGACTGTAGCCCGCCAGGGTCCTCTGTCCATGGAATTCTCCATGGACAATTCTGCAGCAAGAATACTAGAGTGGGTAGCCATGCCCTTCTACAGGAGATCTTCCCGACCCAAGGATGGATCTTCTCACACTGCAGGCAGATTCAAGGATAAAATAGGATCTTTCCTAGAGTGTTTTTACAGGGATTAAATGAGTCAACATTTTTACAGTGTTTTTGGGAACAGGTACCCGGTGATCAGTATATGTGCTTGTTAAATAATATTTAAAAATACATGATTCCAGGAAGGTGAAGTTTTCATCAACAAAGTCAGGCCTGACAATGCAGCTCGTTCTGCGAGGCTGGGATTCAGATTCTGTTTCACAGGTGAGCAGATAGGTCAAGGACAGGAAGTGACTTGCCCCAGATGACACCCAAACCTCAGGTCAGTTACTTCAAGCTTTCTGTCTTCAAACACCCTAAAGCCCAGCTCCTCACTCCTCCAGCACCTGGCCCGGCCCAGGTGGGCTCCATGCCCCGCACTGACAGAGGCCCCTTTGTACCCCTGCCCAGGGTCACACCCAGAGCTCAGAGCCGTGGACCAGACAAGTGCCTTGTGTCTGGGTCTGTTTCATGGCCAAGTCTGTGGTCTCCCTGGCTGCTCCAGCCACGTGCTCTGGGTGGGTGGATCTGAGGGCTATTCCATCCCCGAACCCCAACCTCAGTAGGGCATCCCTGACCCTCCCTCACCACATTCAGCCAGGAGACAGACTGGGAGAGAGCCCCAAGGAAAACACCCCAGTTCTTGGTCTCCACCCTGTGCAAACTTTAAGTGGCCGAACCCGGGGTATCTGGGACCTCAGAGGAAGCAAGGGCAGGAGCTGAGGTGTGGGAAATGACATGAAGGACATTCCAAGAGAGTGGGGAGGGTTGTGCTGGGATCCGGGAAGCAAGATGGGATTACCCTGTCTTTCTATCTCCCTAACCTGTCTTCAAGCTGTTCACTTCTCTTTACCACCTGGATTGGCACAACAGCCTCCTCATCAGCCTCCCTGCCTCCACTACCCTCCCAGTCTGTTCTCCACATGGCCAGAGGAGCTTTTTTTATTTGATTGATTGATTGGGAGCCCCATGCATCTTGCAGGATCTTAGTTCCCTGACCAGAGATCGAACCTGGGCCTCAGCAGTGAAATAGCCCAGTCCTAACCACTGGGCAACAAGGGAATTCCCTAGAGGAGACTTTTTAAAAGGCAAATCTGAACATGTCACTCTCCTGCCTAAAACCTCCAAGGGCTTCTCTTACTTTAGGAGAGCTGGCTCCTATCCACCTCCCTAAAACCCTTCTCTGCAATCCATGATTCTGCCCACAGATTAACTGAAATATGAGTGCAACTCTCCACCTAAGACTTTGGCTGGTACAAGTAACACTGGTAATAGAACCAGATACAAGAAAACTTGTTGTTGGCTAAAGTGGACACAGAATCCAATCTTGAACACAAATCTCTGTTTACATTCGAATCTTCCAAAATTGGAGGAGTTACCCAGTCACTCACACAATGGTGGAGAGCAGGTTCGGGGGCCTTCAATCATTGTGAAACTGATCAGCAAATCAATTCTCGGCTGCAAAATCTATACAGAATTGATGCCAGTGAAAATAATTTCAATAAAGTTAAAATAGAATGAAAAAGAAAGGACATTTGTTTGTACCATAGAGGGAAAAAAATGGAAAAATCTGATGAAGGAATTAAATGGATGAACAGAGTTCAAACGGGAAAGCACTTTCTGAAGAAATCTTCAGTGTTGGTATGTTTTGGTTTCAAATGTTTGCATTCAAAACATCCTTGGGGTCAAAATGTGCAGGTCAAATATCCTGTGCCCCTCAGATCTGTTTCTGTGCCCCTCCCTGCCTTGCTATGATACTTTGCTACAGCCACAGTGACGCTTTCTTACCGGAGCATAGTAAGCTCTCCCTCTCCCCAGAGGATCTCAAGACCTGTTCTCTGCCTGCAGCTCTGTTTTCTTCCTGGCTCCTACCTCTGTTTCCTGTAGCTGATGCTGAAATACCATGAGAGGCCTTCCCTCCTCCCCCTCTTTAAGGTCGATGCCCTGCCTGCCTCCCTGCTCCCTCACCCCTCGTCTTATTCCTCTTTGAATTCCCAGGGCAAGGACCTAGAAAATACAACCCATGGTAGGTGCTCAATAAATATTTGTGAGGTTTTTTTGTTTGTTTTTTTGGCTGTGCTATGTGGCTTGTGGGATCTCAGTTCCCCAACCAGGGATCAAATCTGTACCCCCCCTGCAATGGAAGTGCAGAGTCTTAACCACTAGACCACCAGGGAAGTCCCAATAAATATTTGTTGGATGAATGAATAAATCAGTGTCACCTGATTGAGGGGCTGGGGGATGGGTTAGGACTTACAAAGGCCCGTGGGAGAGTTAAAGAGACAGGGCAGGGGCATAGTCTTCCACCGCAAGTTCCAGAGAAGTCCATTTTAGCAGAAAAAAGATGGTACCAGTCCTTCTTCATTTCTGCCCCTTGCCCAGCTTGAGGTTCAAGACCATGTGTCAACTGGCCAGCTGCCTGCTCCCCCCCCAGCTGGGCTGTGTGGCCCCCCTCCCCCGGGCCTCGCTCCCACATGTGGCTGCTGGCCAGGCTATTTGGGGAAATTTCCTGATCCCCCCTCTGGCCTCTCCACCCCCACACTCCATCCTGTGGCCCCGGAATAGCTGTCCCTGGCCTCGACTAGGGACGTTCCCATTCCCAATTAGCACCCAGATGGTATGCAAGCATCTCTGAAAGGTTCTGGTGTCCCTCTCCCCTCGGGAAGCTGCTAACTAGGACAGGAGATCTCAGAACGAGGTCACAAGACTCGGGCCCCTACTCTCCCTCCCTGCTGGAGACATGGGTGGGGACCAGACGTCTCCATCGCAGACTGTGGAGGTGGAGGAGACGTGGGTGAGGACGAGATGCAGGGACAGTCGAGGCAGCCTGGGCTCCTTGTTGCCCATAGAGCAGCTCTGGCTCCATCCCGGGAGGAGGCCTAGCTGTGGGGAGACTGGGGTCGAGTCCACACTGCCTGGATTCGCGATTTTATGACCTCTCCAGGTTTCATCCGGCAGGATGCAACGGTTCTGTACATAGTATGTTGTCATGCAAAGTCCAGGGACAGAAAGACCCTTGGGGTCTCAGGGAGATCGTTCTGGGATGAATCCTGGGAGGGGTCGCCAAACTCATTAGAGAATGAATCCTTTCCTGAAGTCTCATTCTACCGCTGGCTCCAAGTTCAGCCAACGAGGGTGGGTAGGTACACAGGCAGACTTCTCCCACTTTCTGAAGACCACACCCCACGTTTCTCTTTGGGAACACCCAGAGAACTCACGGGTTCCAATTCCCAACACTTTCTCAGGGTATTTCCCCCGCCCTAGATGAGGGATGGGGGTATGGGGCAGTGTCACAGTTTTGTCTCCTGCCTGGCCAGTGGGAGGGGGTTGTTGGCATCAGATGTAGGGATCAACAGATCTGAGATCAGGAGGGTGGAGATGCGTGGGGCCTGGGGAGGTAGGAGAGGCTGAGGGGGGCCTGGGGGAGGGCAGTGGGGGCACTGCAGGGTCGGCCTGGTCTCTGGTCTGGGCATCTGCAGAGGGGAAAAAAGCACCTATGGAACTGGTCTGCACCCCACCCAAGGAAACTTTAGTCAGATAAACAAACAGCCAACACAGCTGCTCCTGTACCAGAGGCCGTAGCAGCGAGGAGAGGCCCCTTGAAGTGAGGAGGCCGGGGGACAGGGCAAGGAGGCTGTTTTAACAAGGCCCCGAGGCCCTGGGGAAGTTGGCAGAAATGTCTGGAACAGGGTGGGGAGCACAGCGGTGGTTTGGATCTGGAAGCTGGAGCCTGGGGTGGGTGCGTTGACTTGGCTACTTCGAGGAAAAAAGAAAAGCATCAAATCAGCCTCCCTCTGAGGAAGGCTCCTAGGAAGCCTCCTGAGGAACACCTTTCCCTCGGCTCAAGGTCACAGACAAGGGCTCTCCCCCTCAACACTGAACCCCCAGCCCCGCTGCCAGGCCTGTGATGCTGGGCCTTGTGGCAGAAGAAAACACTGAATATTTCAGTCAGGAACCAAAGCCCCCAATTCTCAAGTTCTTAGCAGAGGAGCCAGGGCAGGTGGGCCAGCCTCAGAGTCCTTCCTGGAACCCAATAGTCCTCCCTCCTGGCAGTTGGAGGGGCCAGAGGTGATGGCAGCGCCCGGGGAAGCTTTGTCACCTCATTCTGCAGTCAGAGACATTTGGCTGCCCCGTTCCCCTGGGATGCCTTGTGAGAGTAACAGAGATTGGAGAGACCCAGACCCAGACTTAGAGGCAGAGATGGGGAGAGGCAAAGACCAACAGATACTGAAAGATGAACTAATGAGACGCCCCCACCATCAGAGACACAGAGCTGAGGGACAAGGAGAGTGAGATGTGTGTGCATGGCAGAGAGACAGATGGAAGGGCAGAGACACACAGAAAAAGACAGAGGAGACTAAGAGAGAGACAGATACACAGAGAAAGGGAAGAGGAATAAAGACACACAGAAAAAGAGACTTGGAGACAGGCAGGAAATGACCAACGTAAAAGCACGGGGAGGGCCGCCCCGAGAGCACACAGGATGCATGGACAGACACGCTTATAGGCTGAGAGGCTCCCAGAACTGCACAGGGACCCGCAGACACTCCCTTCCAGCCTCGGGGGAGCAGAGGGGCTGATTGTTGAGCCCGGTGGGGTTTGCCGGGAGTCCTAGGAGGGCGGCGCGGCTGCCTCCTGTCCCCAGCGCTGAACCTCTGCAGGCATCTGGCCCCCAGCCACCCTCAAGTAAGCCAAGCCCTGGCCACTGGAGCTGGTGGGTCACCCAAGGTGAAATGAAAAGTCACCAGTAGGGGAGAGAGAATGTGAACTTGGTGAAGGCAAGGGGTTGGCAGAGCCCACATGTCAGAGTGGGTCCACAGGGGGGTCCATAGCCCGGATTGCGCTTGGACGGTGATGAGGGTTGCCATACACAGTGATGTCTGTGGGCTGCTGGAGGTGGGCACGCTTGCCTGGGTGTGTGTCTTGAGTGTGAGTGTGTGTCCAGTTCAATCAAGCACCTCACAGCCCTAATGAGGCCAAGGCAGCAGGCTTGATCCTCAAGCAGCCCAATCAGAATCTGAAAGTTGAGTCAGATACGACTCCAAAAGGCTGTGCGTCTTCTTCTGAACAGACGGTGTGTTCAGGTGCCACAGGGCACTTGGCTATGGCCGAGACCAATGTGCCATTCCTGCCCGCTGGGGACTACTCCCACTGTCTGACCAGCTGGCCCCCACACTCTTCCTCACCCAAACTTACAGGAGGACCCGCATTCCAGAAACACAGCCCTCTTCCTGGCTGCGAGTCCAGCGCCCCCTCAGACAGGGAGCCAGAGAGACGGTGGGGTCCAGCCCCCATCTTCCTGCAGTCTAACTGCCATCCCACCTGCTGCAGTCCCCACTGAACTCCCTCCTTGCTCCTTGGGTCCAGTGAGTGCTCACATCAGCTTCACAGTTAGGAGATGAGCAACCTCTCTCCCCCTCATCCCTTCCCTCTTAAGCATCACAGGAGACATTTTTTTAATGTCCCAATTTTGGCATGGAGAATGAGGTCAGCAGACCCATGGGGGCACCGCTTGTCGGTGACAGCTGACAGTCTTCATTTCACCTTGAAACTCCTTCATGGTCCAGGTGGGCATGTCCTAAGCCCAGTTTCAGAGGGGTGCTATTAGGACAGGGAGAGCAGGAAGGGAATTTGCCAAATAACAGTTTTGGTTGCTGATGCTGTGGACTCCACCTCTAACATTTGCAAGGCCTGGAGCAGGGGGACAAAGAGAGGCCCATCTATCCATGTCGAAATGTTTAAAAATTATAAATCAAGCTAGTAAACTGCTAGTTATGATATATTCTGGGAATCCTTGGTGGTCCAGTGGTTAGGACTCAGCACTCTCACTGTTTCGATCCCTGGCTGGGGAACTAAGATCTCGAAGCCATGTGGTGTGGCCCAAAATAATATAAAATACATTCTAAACTTCCACCTTGACAAATACACTTTCATAATTACCTGGAAGACCAGCTTCCGATTTAGATTCTTATGACTCCTGGGAGTTCTGCAGAACTCTGTGTAAAGAGGAAGAGCTCCATTCCTACTCTGGTCCCAGCCAGCAGCCCCGCTTCCTACAGCCGGCTGCTTTTTGCCCTGCGAGAGACTCACATGCAAGGAGGTAGATGCCCAGCCTCAACACACAGCCTGGTTCCGTCTTCACATGCTGCAGACAACTGCCCCTTGGCCATCTTCAGGTGTCCCTCTCTCAGGTCCAGGGGTGCACACACTAGTGTGTGACCTGCCCGGAGGAGGACAAGCTCAAGGAAGAGGCTTGCATGGGCTGGGAGCAAGCTGGCAACCTTCTGGGCAGGGACCTCCGGCACCACAGGTATGGGGCATGTGGTCTCGAAGGGGATGTTCAGGCCCATCCCCTTAGCCCTGCTGACTACTCTTCATCCCACAGAGAGAGGGATGGCAAGATGAGGGCCAGAGCAGAGCCCTTGAAAGCACGAAGCCAAGACATGGGCAGCCCCGCCCTTGCCCAGGTTTAAGGGTGCTTATTAGACCCAGCCTTCTCTGGCAGCCTCCAGAGCTCAGGCCAGGCAGGGACTGGAGCTATCTTTTCATTGGAGGGCAGCTTGGACAATCCCCAAGCAGGACTTTCAGTCACTTGCATTATTTATCTTCCTGAAAAAAACTGAGTGCCGCTTGATCCCAACTTGTGGATTTCTGGACGTGGGGAGGGCAGGGAGGTGATGACAATGGGCCTTTTTTAGGGAGTTGGATCTCTAAGTCAGTTTGTTCCCCTGGGACACAGCCCTCCCCAAGTGGGCTGCCGCAGGTCTCTGCCCTGCAGGGACCCCTCTCCTCACCCTGGAGACAGAAAGCAGGGTGAC
>SJXQ01001199.1:157198-220140 GCA_006408695.1 Aepyceros melampus
CCCACCCAACCCCAAATACTCATCATCGTGATTTGGTCAGAACAGGGCTCAGAGCCAGAGGTCAGGGTGACCAAAGACGAGAGGGAAGAGGGCTATGAGCAATGGGTTCGTGGCTGTCACAATAATGCTGTGGTAATGCTGTGGGTTCTCTCCCAGCTGTGAGTTGGGGGGTAAGGCGGGCGCTGCAGCCTGATGACCGCCAGCTGAGGGAAGAACTGCCTCTCCCTTCCCTGGCCCCAAGGGCCTGCCCCGCCACCCAGAACCAAGCACACTCCAGACACAGTAAGGAAATGGATGCTCCTGCTGAGCCCGCTAATCAGCAAGAGGGGAAGAAGGGTAACTGATCCAACCCCTGCCTCCTCACACACCAGGGTGGAGGTGGAACAGGGGCACATGGCTACTACCAGCAGAAGAGGGGGAGAGCAGTAGAAAGGGCAGGAAATGGGAAGAGCAGATCATATATATTAAAAAAGTGACTTAAGACTTAAAATTGAATTAGTATTTGTACAGAAAGGTGCAGGTGGAATAACTCACTCCGGCCTATGATCAAAATGATACGGAGAAATCATGGTGGACCCCTCCCCCTGCCCCCCCAGTGGTGCCCGAGTCGTTAAGTGCGGTTGGTTAGAGTGGATTCCAGTCGGGTCGTTGAGGCGGAGGAGGTGGGGGCAGTGGGCAGGCAAGGGGGGCTCAGTTGCTGCAGCACTGGCTCCGGCTGGCGGGGTTGTTCTCCTGGAGGTCCACACCTCGGTTCCGGCCCGGAGCACCAGCTGCATTCTGGGGTTCATTCTTGGGAAGCTTCTTAGCTGTTGGGAGAGGAACAGGAAGGTGTGTGTTGGTGAGGGAACCCCAGCACTCTCCCAAGGCCACTGGTACCACCCAATCAGCGACACCCAGCACACTGATGGCTTCACTTCTATGTGCTAAGTGCATTCTGGGTCTTTCAGAAAACTGACACAGAGAGGGGTTAAATAACTCTCCCAGGACCAGAGTTTAATAAGTGGGAGAGCGAGGATTCAAACCCACACAGGATGACTCCAGAGCCAAATGAGGGGGGTGGGAAAAATCCTAAGTAGTGGGTAGGGAGCTGGTGATGTATAGTTTTAGATGGTGGTACAATAAAGGGTCTGGAAGTGAAGTGCTGAGACCTGGGCTCAGGTTTTAGAAATTCCTGGAGTGAACTATATTTATCTGAGAGATGAAAGAGAAAACAATTTTATCAAAATATTAAAAATGGTAAAAGATCTGTTGATGAAGGGACCCCACAGACCTATGACAGGACAGCAAGCAAGTAATACACCCTCTGTTCTTACCTATTGCCATGAAAATTTCATTCACGTTCATCGCAGTCTTTGCTGATGTCTCCATGAACAGCAAACTGTTGTCCTCTGCATAGGCTTGTGCTTCCTGATTTGGACAGAGGTGAGAAAGTGAGTGGGAGGGAAACACTGGCAGGGGCTGAGACCCAGGAGAAAAACTGTCCCCCGATTAGCGTCTTCCATACGACAGACACAATGTAGCGGTTCTCAGGCCTAAGGCGGCTGCTCTGAGTTCTCCACGCCACACAGCACCTCTCAGCTCACACACATCAGCAGACGTCTGACTCCAGTGTCCATGGGCCCAGCTCTGCCCTCTCGCTTTTCAAACTTACTAGGCTAGAAAATATTTCTAGAAGGTTATCCTACAAATAAATACACTCACACACTGGGACAAAAGTATGTGGATGTTGACTACGGCACTGTTTCTAGTCTTTTGTAATTACACACAGCCTAGAAATCCATCAGGTGGGAACTGATTAAAAAAAAACACACAGTATGTAAAGAAAGAGATTCACTGGCCTGATGCAAAGAGCCGACTCACTGGGAAACACCCTGAAGCTGGGAAAGATTGAGGGCATGAGAAGGGGGTAACAGAAGATGAGATGGTTGGATGGCAAACTCAATGGACATGAGTGTGAGCAAACTCAGGGAGATAGTGAAGGACAGGGAAGCCTGGCGTGCTGCAGTTTGTGGGGTTACAAAGAGTTGGACACGATTTATTGACTGAACAACAAGACTTGTGCATATTTTCCAGAAATACAAGAAACTGAGAGGAAGTTGAGGGAAGGGGGACTGAGTTTCTAGGGTTAGAGACCCAAATTTCTTCCTATATACTTTCCTGTACTGTTAAAAATTTCCGAAGTGCACGTGTTTTTTAAAAAAAACTTTCTGTTTTTTTAAAAAGTCAGTTTACAGAAAAAGTAAGCTGAAGCTTCTGCTATCTACACACACACACACATCCAACCCTGATGAACACAGAAGGCAGAGCAGCGGACGACATTCCTTTTAGGCTGTGCTCAAGCTGTGAGGGAACTCAGACAGAAGCTCCCCTACCACCACCCATGGCATTCCTTCGCAAAGCCCGAGCAGCCTGGGGAAGCCTAGTGGAGCCAGCTCGTCCTTCCCCCAAGTCTGCTCTGTCCCCCACCTGGAACTCCACAGCTCTCTTGCTGGCCAGGTCCGCCTTGTTGCCCGCAAGCGCGATGACGATGTTGGGGCTGGCCTGCCTCTGTAACTCCTTCACCCAGTTCTTGGCCCGTGCAAAGGTATCCTGGGGAAACAGGGCCAGAGTGTCAGCAGGACAGAGTGGGCCTTCTGCCCAGGGCGCTTGCTGGAGAGGCTGGAGCTGACAGCACCCAGGTGTCTAAGATGTCACCACCCTAAAGATTCTGGAAAGATGCCCACCAACACCAGAGGAAATGTGCCCACACCCCAAACAGGAACAAAGGGTGGAGAAGCAAGAGAAAGTCTTTACTGTGTTGGTGATGTCGTAGACCACGATGGCAGCCTGGGCCCCCCGATAGTACATGGGGGCCAGGCTGTGATACCGCTCCTGTCCAGCTGTGTCCCAGATCTCAAACTTGACTGTTGTGTCGTCCAAGCAGACGGTCTGTGTGAGGAAGGCCGCTGGAAGAGGGAAGGCGGTGTTACCAGGTGCGGAAGAACTGAGATGACACCCCCACACATCTGTGCTGAGCCAGCCAGGCACTGGCGCTCAGAAGCCTGCTACTGAGGGGGCCACCGAAAACCCCCAAGCTGGCGGCCAGAGCAGCTGAACATGGCAGGCAGAGCTGGTGCTTCTGTGTGTCGAGGGGGCTGGGGCTGCACAGGCTTTACAGACCCGGCCAGGCGGGAGTGGGAAGAGAAGGGAAGCTATTGCGGAAGCCCTCCCTGAAGGACAGCAGCAGGGGCAGGAGAGGAAGACTACAGGAGAAACCGGGCTCCAAGCACAAAAGGGTGGGCCCAACGCCCCTCCTCTGCTCTCCTATCAGAGAACACTCCGAGCCCCTCTGTCTGCTCCAGCCCAGGGGTGTCGCTGGCCTTTGGTGTCCTGAGGACTCTCACACGCTCAGCTATGACGTATACGCCGTGCTACTGCCAGGCAGGGGCTGGGTGACTGGCTTCCCACCGCCGCCCCTGCCACCTCCAGGCATGCCGGCTGCCGCCATCCTTGGCTTTGCCCTCAACTCACTCCTGACTGGCTCGACCTTCAGGGAACACAGTGACCCTGTCTTTGGCCAGAGGAGGCAGGGGAACACTCGGCACCTGTGCACGTGCTTTGAAGGAAGAGCCTTGGAGCTGGGACTGACAGGCGGGAGAGCCAGCAGAGGACTCCGGGCAGCTCTGTGAGGAAGCTGGCCCTCTGCAGCCACCCGCCCCATACCTCCCTGAGGGGCCTGGGGCACCGCCTCACTTCCCTCTCTCAGCTCCTGACTGGAGTGCTGAGGAGGCAGCCGAAGACTGCTGACACGGCCCATTCTGTTTCCAGCTGCCTGGAAACCTCCTACCAAATCAAGAGGGTAGAAAAAGGATGACTCAAGCCCAAGGCCAGCCCCAGCCCCTTGAGGAGTATACTGGCCACTGAGGCAGGAGGCTGAGACCAGACCCTCACAAGCTACGTGTTAGGAAATCACTAGGAAATCAGTGACAGGTTCTGAGCTCAAGAAGGGCTAAAGGTCAGCTTCAGAAACACCAGCCCACTCACAAGGCCATTTCCCCATTCCAGGGCTGATGCACTGCCTGGTTGTGGTAAGAAGATAAGAATCCTCAGAGACCCAGATGGAGCCCTCCCGTCCCAGGTCGGTTGGGGGGTGTAGCTTGGGCCACACAAGTAAACCAAGAGGTGGAACCAGGGGAGGAAGGCGGTTTTAGTCTCTCAGATTCTTCTCACTAAATGTCTGCTGGGACACAGACATGGAGACCAGCTGCTGGATTCAATCTCAGGGCTTAGGGGAGGTGAGCTGCTGCCACCCGGGGCATGCCTAGCCTGTGGGCAGTCAGCGTCCCTTCTCCTCAATGCCCAGGCATTTCTCCCACTTCCCTGAGGCCACCATCCCCGCCCTCGGGCCCACTCACCTCCAATTGTGCTCTCCTGGTACTCGTGGAACTGACCCTTGACGAAGCGGAGGACGAGGCTGGACTTGCCCACCGCGGACTCCCCCAGCAGGACCAGCTTGAACTGGCAGATCTTGCTCCCAGCAGCTGGCCCGTTGGGTCGCGCTGCGCCTCCCCGACCCGCCATGGCCCGTTCCGCTGCAGTGGCACCAGTGAGCGTGGGGGTAGGGGCCAGTGCTATGTGAAGAGGCACTTAGTGGGGAGGGGGACTCCAACTATAAGGGAGAGATCAGAAGTACTGGGTTAGTACAAAGATGTGGCCCAGTGAGCCCTTCTTAAACCACAGGTCGCTCCCTCCGCCCTCCTTGACGACCTGGCTGACTGCCACCCCTCTCCCCCTACATCCTGCCCCACTCTTCCAGAAGTTAGAACATGAGCCCTTACTAGGCTGTAACTCACATCTCTTGGCCCTACAACCATCTGATAATAAGGAGAAAAGTGGTCACCCAACTCTAGGCTCACAGTTCTCAGCAAACACGCTGACTTCCCAACCCTAGAAATGTACATTCACATACAAGTTAACACCCAAAGGAAAGGAATGGGCATCTGCCAGCCTGGTGACTGATGGGTAAGTCAACAGGCAACATGCGGTACCAAAAACTGGCTCAGAAGATTCTAGGATCTAGCTCAACAAACAATGGGCCTCTGGCCTGGTAGCTCAGATCACAGCCCGCCTCTAGGCAAAGCCAGAGTGGGAGGCGAGGCTAACCAGGAAACGGGGAGTCCCCGTGGAAAGCTTCTCAGACAAGGTGCTTGGTCAACCTCGTGGGCATTTGGGGACCAGGGCCCGGCCAGGTGCAAGTTGTTATCAAAAGAGTCGTTCTGTCCTGTCATCTCCAGAAGGACTGACCAACTTTCTCAATCTGAGGCTGGACTGTGCGCTGGAATCAAAGCTTCATTTCACTCCCTCCTCCTGAGCCTCTCCCCCTGCCCCCAACCAGCTCTCTCATTTCTGACGGCCCAGAAGTCTCACACACATTAAAAAACCAAACACACACCACAGCCAGCCAGCTCTGCTGGCAGTCAGAAGGGCTGCCAAATCTCCCTTTTAAATAGAGACCTCAGTTCCATTCTCCATTGGCAGAGTCAGAGGGTGACAAGGAGGAGGGCAAGGGGGGAGGTGTGGATGGGCGGAGACAAAGATGGGAGCCAAGACCCGAGCATCCCCCCACCCCACCTGCTGGTGTTCCACACTGACATCTTAGTCACTCTGTTAGTGGTGGTTGGGACTGAAAAGAAGGCTGAGGTGCCCATCTTCAGAAGTTTCTAGAAGACTACGGGTATGAGAACGTACACAGAATGTCTGACAAACGAGCTCTGTGAGTAGGTATTGTACCCTGAAGACTCTGTGGGGCATATGAACCTAAAGCTGAGAAGAAAAGGTTTGGATGAGACTGCCCTTTGCAGGACAGAGTCTATGCAGGAAGGGTTTCAGAGCAAGACAGCCCGACTGGCCCCTGAGCACGGGGAGCACGTTCCCCGCCAGTCAAAGGAGGGGGTGTGAATGAAGAGGGGTTGTTTGTGAGAAGCAGTGATCTGTGCTCATGTGAGAAGCAGGCACAAAGGGCTCACTTTGTGCAACCTCAAATCGTTTCTCCACGTCCAAGTTCTCCCAGCAACTCGCTTAAAAAGTGAGCTTCAGGAAGAGTGATTCACTAACCAGGAACAAGAGTTTCCTTTCTGGACGGCTCTAAAGGAAAAGAGGTTTGAAGTGGGGGCCACCTATTCCCCAAGAGTACACGGAAGGAAGTATGGGGGGGAGTCCTCACTTGGTGACAAGAAATGCTAGTTTTGAAATGTTTTCTAGTTTCAGATGCGTTCTCTTTTCACCCCAGTCAGTGATATTGGCAAGACCCTACACTGTGCCCTTGAGGCCAGGTCTGTGCTTTCAGTTTCTTTGTCACCTTCCTCTCAATGTTCTGAACAAACAGGGAATTCAAAGAGTGCTCAGCAAATGAAATGGTTTTCAGACAGCTGACATTTACTGAACAACTGCACAACCAGCATCTCCTTTAAGCTTTAAAACCATCTCCTATTTTTCAGATACAGCCTGCTGCTCAGGTGTTAACTACCCTGCTCAGAGCCACCCAGCATGTGGTGAGGGGACCTGGATGCCAGTCATGGTCCCTGCTGTAGGGGGCCCTGTGGAGGCAATGCCCTCCTTCTGTGTGTGGTTTTGAGAGGCTGGGTGAATGAGGCTCTCCTTTTGCGGCAGTAGTTTGCTGGCTCAGCAAGGGCTGGCTCTAGCTGCCAATCACAGCCACCCTGAAGTCCCTGAGTACTCTTGCCACCAGTGGGAGAGCTGCCCAGGGCCAGGCGACAGCGACAGTGTGAAACCACAGTGGAATTCCGGGCTGGTTATTACCATGAACGCACGTGACGCGTGATCGTGGCCCAGCGACAGAGTGCGGCTGGGGCCCTGGAGAAGGAGGCATGAATGAGTGCGGAAAGGGCAACAGGAGGTGAAGACGCAACTCCAAGAAAACCAAAGCAGCCGGGGCTGAGGGTTACTGGGGTAGGGGGGCCACCAGCACTCACAAGTCAAGAAAAACAGAGGTAACACTTAAAGTCTTGCTCTTATCAAGCCAGTGGGTTTCCAAACCTGCCCAGACAACTCTGATTTTTTTTAAACAAGTCAGAAAAGACGTATAATTTTTATGCAGTGGTTCTCAACCCGATCTACACAACAAAACCACTCGTGCAGTCAGCCCCCGGAGGTTCCGGTACAGGCTGGAGAAGGGCCTGGCGTCTGCATTTTATAACTCGCTGCAGGTGCTCTGCCTAGTACAAACTGGCTGGGGACATGTTCTTCCTGGATGCCGGTCCTGCGTTGCAGAGACACCTGAGCAGGCACACACAGCATTTTTTTATGGCCTGTTGCCTCGTGGTTTTCCTGGCCCCACTCAGTGATCACATGAGCCAAGGTCTTGAACCTTCCCAGACACTAAGGCACAGAGGAAGTTGATTTTGTCACCAAGGGCACACGGAGACATGGAGGTGCCTAAGACAGGCAAAGGCCATACTCCGAGGCCCCAGGAAGCCCTAGGCCCTCCCCTCCCAAGACTGGGAAATCAGAGATGGACCCCCGGCAGGTGGTAAAGGTGAATTCACTGAGCTGGGCTTCTGTCTGGGAACCTTTCCTCCTGAACCAGCAGCTAGATTACCCATAGGTGCAGTCAAGTGGTGGCATTCTAACCCAAAACGACATAGTAAAAGTCAGTCTTCTTTCAGACCAAAATCCATCCAATTCTCTTGAAGAGCTGAAGTTATGGTCCAAGTTTCTTATAAGATATAGAATAGGTCAAAACATGTACGTGTGTGGTGTGTGTGTGTGTGTATATATATATATATATATATATATATAAAACCTGTGTGTGTGTGTGTGTGTATAAAACCAGTTTCTCCAGCACCAGGGAAAACACGAGTGGAATGAATTTCCTCCTGGATATCTTCATGAAGCTGCTGAAGCGTGTCGAGCTTCAGATCCACTGTGAGGGCCCTTTCTCACCATGACCCAACCACCCACCACCCCCATGCTCCATATCAGAACTTGGTTCATTCAGAGGCCACTAGAACAAGCACCACTCCCAATCTTCAAGGCAATTGGGAGAGACTGTGAGGGCAGAGATACCCTACACCTTTCTCCACGGGGCACATGAAAGGGCAGAAGGGATCCAAGCTCCTAAACACTCTGGCCCATGAACAGGCCTAACAGGTACAGCCCAGCCTAGCCCAGCCCAGCCCAGCCTGAGACCAAGGGGGTAAGAGAAAGAGGGAAAAAAAGAGCAGGATGCTGCTGTTCTGACCTCTGGACACTTAGGTCTTGCTCAGTGCACGCATGCTTCGTCACCCAGTCGTGTCCGACTCTGCTGTAGACTACAGCCCGCCAGGCTCCTCTGTCCATGGAATTTTCCAGGCAAGAATACTGGAGTGGGTGGCCATTCCCTTCTCCAGGGGATCTTCCCGACCCAGGGATCAAACTTGGGTCTCCTGAACTGCAGGCAGACTCTACTGTCTAAGCCACCAGGTCAGTGGATCTCAAACTTTTTTCCATCAGAATCACCCACTAGGTTTAGAAAATAGGCCTGACCAACTGAATTCATCTAGAATCTCTAGGAGTGGAGTCTAGAAATCAGTGTTTTTTAAAATAAGTCTCTTTGGGACTTTTCCGAGTGGGCCAGTAGTTAAGAATCTGCCTTCCAATGCAAGAGACTTGGGTTCCATCCCTGATCAAGGAACCCCACATGTCTTAGGGCAATTAAGCCTGCACTCTGCAGCTACTGAAGTCCATACACTCCAGAGCCTGTGCACCACCATGAAAGTTCCAGCATGATGCAACTGAGCCTGGAGCAGCCAAAAAAATTAATTAATTTAAAAAAACAAAAAACATAACAACAAAAAATAAAATAACTTTCCTAGTAATTCCCTGGCAGTCCAGGGGTTAGGACTCAGCGCTTTCACTGCTAAGAGCCCAGGTTCAATCCCTGGTCAGTGAACTAAGATCCCACAAGTTGTGAAGCATGGCTAAAAACCCAAACTAATAAAATAAAAAGAAGTTCCCTAAGTGATTCTATGTGGCTGATTTACGCCCAAGAGTTACAGTTGGCACAGGAAGGAGGGAGGAAAATGAGAGACAGAAAGGTGCCCCCAGCTGGGCCCTGTGGACAGTACAGGTGGAGCAAGCTGGGGGTGGGGACTGGCTCTCGTCTCTACCCAACACCTGAAGCCCTTTCCAAGACACCAGATGCTGCTGGAATGTCACCCCTGCCCCCAGCATCCAGACTCGAAAAGTTCACCTTTCCCTTCTCTAATCCATGAAGTCACCCACTTGATATGCTCTGTCCTTCCTGGTAAAGAGAGCAATTCCAGCTGGTGGGTGTCTCTCGAACTTCCTGTTTGCTTCAGAAACTTCCTCTAGCTGAGAGTCCCAGTACAGCGTGGATAGTGAGCAGATTAGGGAAACCAGATTTCGTTTTGGTCAGAGGCTGGGCTGAGACTCTAGACTTGCTTACTCAAGGTTAGCCTTGGGGGTTGGGGGGTACTGGCCAGTGACTCTTCAGCTATACTTTACTCTGGATAAAAGCATTCCTGAATATTTAACACGGTGAGAACTGGGCAAGAGGACAGCAGAAGCAACCTGTTAGCTTAAAGAGAATGAGCAAATCAGGGAACGCAGGAGAGGTAATTAGGTTTGAAAGGTAAGGTGGGGGGACTTCCCTGGTGATCCAGTGGTTAAGAATCAGCCTGCCAATGAGGGGGACACGGGTTTGATCCCTGGCCTGGGAAGACCCCACAAACCTTAGAACAACTAAGCCCGTGCACAACTACTGAGCCCATGCTCCATCACAAGAAAGGCCACCCGATGGAAGCCTGCACACCCCACCTAGAGAAAGCAGCAGCAACGAAGCCCCAGGAGAGCCAAAAATAAAATAAACACAAACTTCTTTTTTAAATCCAAGGTGTAAGACATTAAAAAGCTCAGATCGGCAGGGGAGCTGATTCACCCCTAGACTTAAAAGCACAGGGGAAAACCAGAACCACCAGGACTGGCACCCAGGAGCAGAGGGCAAACTCACAGCAGGACTACCCAGGCCTCCAGCTGGTGGCAGATCGAGAGAGACAGGAGCCAAGATCCACAGGAGGTACCACACCGTTTCCTAGCACTTTTTGCAGTCAGGACTTGGGAGGCTGAACTGGGTTTGGTTAAAGCCTGAGTGACCTTGGCCAAGTCAGACGAGTGACCGCTATCAGCTTCAGTCCCTTGTCCCTTATCTAGTAAATGGTATTACCTAACACCAATCACACAGCGTTGTTAAATGAAACAAGATTAAATGAAACAACATGCAGAGTGTATGGCACAGTATCCTCCTGAAGGTGAGGGACTTGAGAACAGCAAGGTTGTCACACTACTAAAAGCCTAACTAACTAGCTTTGACTCATTGGTTGTCAAAGCTCAAAGCTTCTCTTCACAATCACAGAGGAGGTGAAGGGGAGGTGAAGTGACCTGCCCAGGGTCACAGCCGGGTGGTGGCAGAGCCCGATACCAGGATTATAACTCCAGCAAGGCTCCTCAATTAGAGACAGAAAGCCCAAGAATATTAATAATGTCGCTACATCCACCAAGAGTAACAGGGCCACCAAAATATGGCTTTTAACTGTGGAAAAAGGAGTTTTGTATCAAACTTAAAAAAAAGCATGCTGTTGGATGGAAAAGTTCTGCACCTTGATTTGGGAGGTAGACACATGAATGTCTGCTGTTGTTCAGTTGCTAAATTGTGTTCAGCTCTTCTGCGTCCCCAGGGGCTCCAGGCTACAGTCTGTGGGCAAGAGCTTAGGCTGCAGCCCACAGCCCACAAGGCCACAGAGAGTCAGATGCAACTTAGCAACACACAGCAGCTGCAGTAGGATGGGAGCCCGCTAGGCTCTCCTCTGTCCATGGGATTCTCCAGGCAGGAGTACTGGAGTGGGCTGCCATTTCCTTCTCCAGGGATCTTCCCAACCCAGGGATCAAATCTGCATCTCCTGCACTCGCAGGTGGATTCTTTACCACTGAGCCACCAGGAGCACCCACATGGATGTCTACACAAGCAAAAATGCACTTAAGACTTGTAAGTTTCTCTGTATATAAGTTACATGTCAATGAAAAGATTACAAATGCCGCTGGTACAGAATTTTGCATACAGCAATGAAAACTTAAAAGTTTAGAAACATGAGACCAATCTAACTCCCCTATAGATAAAATATTTTATATTTTAATATTACAAGATGCAGAGTAAAGACAATCAAAAAAATGCTGTCTGAATTAGAAGAGGACCAAGAGAGCAAAGATACCCAAACAAATAAGGGGCGAGATAGCAGGATTCAACATAAACAAATGTGCCTGCTGCATACATATTAAGAATATACTTATGGTTTGTATTTAATTGTGGTTTAAAGAATTTTAAGGTTGTTTAAAGCTTCATGGAAAAGCCGACGCTGATGTCTTTTCAGTGCGGAGAAAGAGGTTACAGCGGTGAGACTCTCTGCATTCCCTAAGCAGTCCAGAGGGAAAAGGGTTTAGGGGTGGACTCAAAGAGAGGCATGTCCTCCCTGTGTGACCACTGGCAACTGTGTGGAATCGCCAAACTGAGGTCTCATCTGGAGTGTGTAATAGAGGAAGCTGGGCCCTGGAAACCAGAAGCTTAGCAGTGCACGCAGGTTGAGATCTGGGGAGAATGTGACGGTGTGTCGGGCCAGGGCTGCAGTCTCATCCCACAAGGAAGGAAGGAGCTTGGGGGAGATGGAAGCAAGAGGAGAGGGAAGGGGTGCTGCCTTTACAGTCACAGCACGTGACTCCCTGTCCAGGGGACAGGGAGAGAAATCATCCCAGAGGGGGACTCAGGGAGTGAGAAGGGAGGGCCCTACTGCTGGACAGGCCGTGGAATCTGCCCCAGCCCGCCCAACTCCCTCAACCTGGAGCAGTTTCCCCTCTTCCCTTCCAACAGGGAGACTCCACGGGGTTGGGGGCCTAGACCCCTGCACCGCAGTGAGGCTGTGAGCACAGGGTCCACCAGCTATACCAACACCTGCCGAAGGGACCGAATGCAGGGACACCAAGAGGCTCACACCCTGGTTACACGTGACTGCCTGGGCCTTCCTGTGTCTGGAGCTGTGCCAAGGAGCAGCCTGGACAGAGCATGGCCGCTCCTGCAGCCCTCTCCCTGGTAGGGGAGGCCGGCGGTGTCGCTCAGCACAGATGCCAGGAGGAGCTGGGTGAAAGCCACCCCTGAGGTAGGAGCCCTGGCCCCCCCGTGCCTGGCCCCAGCAAGAGCCCCAGGAAATCTTTCCCCGATCTCCAAGCTGCTTTCTCAGCCCTTGACCACAGATGGGCTCCCTGGAGAGGCGGACAGCAGAGTCAGCGCTGTATGGACACCTCCAGGCTCTCTCTTCCTGTGCCCACGGGCAAAAAGGCTGCTGAGAGGCGGGGCTTATCTACCGGGATCTGCTGACACGGCCTGGCCAGTGTGCCCGTCCATACCATCCATCCAAGGGCCCTGGGACGCAGGGGCAGCGCTAGGGTTCTCTGCTGGTCACCTGGGTGGCAGGGTGGTGAGGAAGGCCAGACAGACAGGGGTCTGCCTTCAGCTGCACCAGGTGAGGCTGGTCCTGCCTACTGATTTGAAGAGGTCCTGGGGGCGCACGGGCCTACCACTGCCACTGAGACTCTCTCCCTAAGACGGCCTGGCCTCCAGCTCGGCACACCTCAGTCCTCAAGGCTATGTCAGAATCTCTGGCCCCGTGTAGGGCAGCTCTCTAAGAAGCCTTGAGCAAAAGCCCAACTGGAAGTCTGACGCTTTTTTGGTGGCACAAACCCCTCTGCATCCAGCTATAGGGGAGGGGGGATGGGACCAAGGCGGTGTGGTGGCTCCCCACCCTCATCCCCATCCCCGGTCTTCACCTGCCAGGCCGGGGGGGAATGCAAAGAAGAGAGCCGGGCAAGCTCCCTCAGCTTCCTCCCTCATCCCAGCCTATACCTACTATGGTCCCAGGATGGAGTCTGAGTCACGTGGAAGCCAGTCAGAATGGGTGTAGGATACCGGCCGACCCACAAGCCTCACGATTCCTCTGTCTGAGCTGCTCATGCTCCTACAGTTCATTTCCTAAGACAGGGCTAACTAGGATCTCAACAACACAGGGCCCACTGAGTCCTCTGTCTTGGGAAGGGTCTCTGCAGGGGCCAGGAGTACCTGCCTGGACAGCGGCTGCTTCCACGGCAGCCCCAGTCCCAGAAAAGACTCCAAAAACCTTTGCTGAAAGTCAGGGTCATTAGCAACACTTGCCTACTGAGCTACTCATACCAACAACTGACACCTCTCACAAACCCTTCCTGTCCTTAACAAAAAAAAAAAAAGGAAAGAAAGAAAGCCGGTTTAAGTTACTGCCCGCTCTGTTTTGCCCTTAGCTCCTCAACAGAGAGCAGAGGGCAGAGGTCATGCTTCACAGGCAAGCAGGGGAAAAGAATCAGGTATTAGATCTAGGAAACCAAATTCCTCCTGCTCAGACATCCCACACGCTATGGTCAGAGGCTGCCCAGCCACCAAGAAACAAGGTCAAAGTTCCTGCTGTGGGGTCTGAAGGATGATGGCTGCTCCAGGGAGCCTGCATCCCAAAGAACAGTAGTTTAGGCTGATCTCTCCTTTGTTAAATTTTTGTTGTACAAAATGTCGATAGGTGAGGGGAAGAAGTCAGGCAATGCATGGGTCTCAACAGGTTTCAATGAGTGAATCACACTTCTATTTCATGGCCCCATTTTCATGACTGTGGTGGGCGGCAAGAGGCTGGAGAACTTGGGGGCTTGAGAGCTGGAAGTGAGAAAGTGAGAGAAACTAAAGGCATTGCTGCAGATGAAACGATAGCAATATAAAATTCTCAAAGGCAGGTTTCCCTTTGTTTTAACAGCACAGAACATCAAACTGACGCACAGGGGGTGTTCATCAGTGTGGTGAACCGAGCCTGCGATGCACATACAAACCGGTTCGGTCTGGCGAGCAAATGGGGTAGCTCAAGGCTGCGACACTCACCCATCTGCCATATGGCTTGTATCCCTCAACAGAGCCACAGCCCAGAGGAAGAGACGCTTCCGCACTCCAGACAGAACCTCTTCGGTTCCGTCTGCACAGGGGTGAAGAGCATGAGGGCTGGAGTTAGACAAACTTCAAGTCCGAGAGTTGCCAGTTCCGAGGGTGAGCCTGTGCTGCGTCACCGAACCCACCTGCTCACGTGCAGAACCGAGATTAGCATGCCCATCTCCCAGGGCTGCTGGGGAAGGATGCAGAAAAGACTCTCAACCAAGCACTCGAGGGCGAGCTGACGCAGGGAGAACTCGCCTTGTAAACGTGTGTGGTGGGGAGGTCCCAACAAAGCGGAGTCCTCCACCAAACGTTCCAACGCTATTTATTCACGTATTGCTTTTGCTTCCAGTTTTCCCGGACCCCATGTATCAGTGCCCCTCATCTGGAGAGCATGCTGAGGAGGACAACAGCTCAACTCTGAATACTTCTGTTCCTCTCCCAAATGCCTATGTTGAAACCCTAATGCCCACTGGGGTGGTGTTTGGAGGTGGGGCCTTTGGGAGGTGAGGCTGTGAGGGCAGAGCCCTCATGAATGGGCTGAGTGCCCTTTTATTAATGAAAGAGACTCCCAGAGAACTCCCCTGCTTCTTCCAGCACACAAGGACACAGCCAGCAGTGGGCAGTCTGCAACCTGGAAGAGGGCCTCCACGAGAACCCAACCATGCTGGCCCCCTGATCTTGGACTTCCAGCTTCCAGAAGTGTGAGAAATAAATTTCTTTGTTTGTAAGTCACCCAGTCTGCTGTAATTTTGTACAGCTGCCCAAATGGACTAAGACAACAACTTCCCCCAGTGCCTGAGAAAAAGGACCAGCTCACTGCTGATGTCCTCTGTCCTGTAAACAACCATAACCTTGTATTCTCTGAGACTGACTTCCAAAGCCAGGAGAACAGAGGGTGGGGACCACCACCATTGTCAAAAAAAAAAAACCAACAACAAAACAATCAATATTGAGTGAAAGTCCCCAACCAGGCAAACAAGAACTCTTTAAAAAAAAAGTCCCACAACACGAAACATCGTAAAGCCCAAACAGCGTTCCTTCCATCTCAGAGCCTCTTTCAGGAAAGGGAAGAAGTAGTTCAGTTGTGGAGAGGGGGAGGGGACAGCTCTAGGACAGCTGACAAAGACACCAGAGTTCCTTTTAAAACACCAGGCTGCAAATGCTAGAGATTTGGAAACTGGTATCATTAATCACCACAGCCTTCAGAGCCTCGCAGAGAGCAATCTGATGACTAGCAGAGTAGCCAGGGTTCGAGAGGCCACCCACGCCCTCCCCCATGCCTGGGATGCTTCTGACAGAGCCACCTGAAGGGGACACGCAAGGAGCTATGAACAGAAGGCAAGAGGCTTGTAAACCAACCCCTGTTCAGGGCCCAAGTTAGTGTTTCCAGCAGGTTACACATCTTCAGAGGGATGACAGAACAACGGAAGGATTTAAGCTATTCAGTGATTCAGGATCACAGCTCAAAGTGACAGCCTGCCCTGAGCCTGCCTAGAGCCACAAACCCTGTGCGAGCCCTCCCAAAGGGGAGGTCTGTTTCTGAATGACAGCAATAGAATGCTGGCCTGGACCACAGGGACTCACCTAACAGACTCAAGAGTTCCAGAAGGTGTGGCTGGAGAACTTAGCACCTGAAATACAGGAATGGTTATTCCAAAGTAAATACCAAATCCTACCATTTTGGGCTCAGTCGAAAGCATCAGGCAGAGGGTGGGAGAAGTATGGAGAAGTAGCTGCTGGCCATTGGGGTCAGCTCCCAGGAGTCTCCGGGGGTGGATTTCCCAGGTGCAGCTCCACCTCACCTGCCCTTGGAGGCTTCAGCAACTATGACTAACCATCAAGAGGAGAAATAACTTGAGCCCAACCATGTAACTCCATATCAACGCGCTGAGAGGAAGCATTTGCTAAAAAGGAGGGGCCCTGCAGAGCCAGCTGATTCTAGGACCAGGCCAGGAAACACACAAGGTAAGCCTGAAGCACCCTGCAGTGCCGAAAAGTAAGGAAGTGCTTACAAAACTGAAAACCAAAACACCCCGAGAGGATGGGGGTAGGCCGAAGGGAGCTGAGAGAGCTCCCAGGGACCAGAGCTGGGACAACCTGAGCAATAAAGCAGCACTAGATTATGAGCCGCAGTGTAAAATAAACACCCACGAGTCCATACTGATATAACTCATTGAATATATAAATGGCGGAGAATAGCCAAATCTTTTGTGTATGAGAATTCAAAGCAACCCATGTAGATCCTCTGCCCGGGAGGCGAGGAGCATGACTCCCCACCTCTCCAGTGTGGACTTCTCAGAGGGGCTTCCTTCCAAGGAGGAGAGCATGAAAAGGAGCAGGGGAGATGATGATGTGGGAAAGCCCGACAAACACCTCAGCCGGCGACCAAAGCTGATGCGTACGCAGAGCGTACGCATCCCTGATATGATGTGTTGAGAACGGCACTTTAGCTCTGTGGTCTTCCTCCCCAAAACCCATAGCCCCAGTATAGCCGTGAGGAAAATACTAGGCCAATCCCAGCTGAAAGATATGCTATAAAATATCTGACCAATATTCCTCAAAACCGTCAAGGTCATCAAGAACAAGGAGAGTCTAAGAAAATGTACAGCTGAGAGGAACCTACGGAGATATAACAACTGAAGGTAATGCGGTGTCCTGTATGGGATCCTGGAACAGAAAAAGAACACTAGATAAAAACCAAGGAAATGTGGGATTTCCCTGGCAGTCCAGTGGTAAGATTCTATGCTCCCAATGCAGGGGGCCCGGGTTCAATCCCCGATCAGGGAACTAGATCCTACAGGCTGCAACTAACAGCTTGCACGCCACTGTGAAGACCGAAGATCCTGTGTGCCGCAACCAAGACCTGGCACCACCAGATCAACCAAGTAATTAATTTCTATAAAAAGGCACTGTGAATAAACTGTGGACTTTAGTTAATAATGCATAACTGGTTCATTAATTGTAACACATGTACAATACTAATGTAAGATAATCACAGTGGAAACCATGTGAGAGTGGGGGCGTGCCGTTTGGGCGAAAACTCTAGGACTCTTGCAATTTTTCTGCCAACACCACTTTCTCAGGCCCACAAGAGTGAGCCTTGTGCAGACGTGCAAGTGAGGACCCAGGGACCAGAGCCGAGTTCACTTCCATCAACCCTTGCCAAACCCTGGCCTGGGGTCAGCACTGCCCCACCGCCACACACAGCCACGGGGGCACAGCGACCAGGTGCACGGGCACTGGGAGGCAGTCAGGGGACCGTGGATGGCCACGGCCACACCCTTTCCCGATGAAAGCTGGTGTGGGACGTGACATCCGGAGCTCTCCCCTCTAGAAACTGAGTTGGTGGCCTGTCTCTGCCAATTCTGTCACCTGTACTGTAGCATTCATCCTGTTTACCTGTCTGCTTTCCTATCTCTGAGCAACTATGTGGCGGCTGGACGAAGAAATGGATCAGAGCAATGTGAGCCTGAATCCAAGGTTCACCACATCCTCGCTGGGTGAGTTAGAGGACACAGGCTGCCATCTGCTTCAAGGGCAGGTCTGAATGTCTGCCTTTTCCTTGGACAACCACAGTGGGGGGGCCTGCTATGCTGGGTGCCAGGATGGCACAGAGACAGAACAGGCCACGACTGGCGCCCCCACGGGCTCATCCGCTAGACAAGGAGGCAGAGCACAAGCAATGAGAGGGAAGCACAATCAGGAGGAAAGCCCTCAGACGCCCTCGGGAGAGGAGGGCTTCGCGGGAAGTGACGTTCCAGCTGCGCTCTGAGAGCAAAGCTGGGCACTGCTGCTCACAGGCGGGAGGCAGAGAAGGGCCTTCCATGCAAAGGGAAGAGCGTGCAGTTTGCCCAGAGATGGGGTGAGGAGGGGCCCGAGCACAGACTTTCAACTTTCCCCCTGCCCTGCCACTCACTCCACCATAACCTGGGACTGAATGCAGTCAGTCTGTCCTTGCACACAGGAAGCACAATTCAAAAATGTAGCTTTTATGTGGATGAGTGTTCCTATATACAGGAGATGGGATAGTTACTCTGAAAACCAACCTTCTACAGTACCAAGCTATTAACGCAGAGAACTTCTTAAGAAACACTCCAAAAAAAAAAAAAAGAAAGAAAGAAATACTCCAGTTCTACTCTGTCAAGGCTCTTGAAAGCACTATTACCTGGATTGGGGGACATCCTAGTTTATAAATCCTATCTGAAGTGATACTTCTCAGATGGCCCCAACAAAAGTACCCCTGACTCAACTCAGGCGAGAGAAAACGCAAAAGCCCAGAAATCTGGGAATTGAACCCAAAGCAGCCTGCAGGAACGAAAATATTGTCCTCAAGTTTCCTGTTTTAGCTTAAATATATGCAAACTTTGCATTCCAATCTATAATAGATTCAGGATTGTTTGAATATAAAAACGTCTAAAACTGAGTAAGACTGAAGTCCCTAGGAGATGCAAAGATCCATGGTTCTGAGTATCCAGTGGGTCTGAGAACCCCCAGTGGGAGGAGCAGAATCAGGGCCTTAGCGTTCTCTTCTGTAAAATGGGAACACAACCCACATCAATTCTGTTCCCCATCCACGGAACGAGACAACATGGCAACCATCCAGCCAAGCACCGGGCATCACAGTAAAAACTGGCAGAAACACTGACTCAGAATCCTAGGGATAAATTACGATGCATCTTCAAAACCCCATGGACCTTGTGAGTATCTATCCTGTGCCAGGGAACAGACTAACTTCTTTGTCCCCTTTGTTTCCACTTTGGCAAGATATTTTGTATCCCCATTTTACTGGAAGAAAGAGAGGCTCAGAGAGGTCAACGGGGAGTCCAGATGACAACTCAGGCCTGGTTGACTCTAAAGCTCTCGTGCCTTCCACCCCACCATACCACCTCTGTTTACCAGGCAAGGGTTAGAGGAAGAAGGGTCCTTCTGAGAAGTACTTGGTTGGTGGGGCTAATTTAAATTTCTGACCTTATTCTGTGTTTCCATGTAAACTCAAGTGAAAGGAGCCCCTGGTGGACAGCCACATTCATCCCACTGCAAGCAGTAGGCAGCACCAGGGGAGAATCGGGAGGCTAAGCAGAGGCCAGCTCCGCCAGCTCTCTGTGTCCTTCACCCTGCCCAGAGGGACCATGAATCCACTCACTTTTGCTTTCATTTTCCAGCCATCATGACTTTCAGATTCCCAAGAAATTAATGGCATGCAGATACACACACTCTCAGGCCCTGAAGGGTCCTGCCTTGGGACTCATAACTGCCATGGTCCCCAGAAACAGAGGTGAAAGAAGACAGGAGGGTAGGGTGAGGGTGGGGAGGAGAACCAGACTCAGAGGAGGTTGTCACTGGTGAGGATGCTAAAGGGTCTGCACCTGGGCCATGCTTGCCCATCCGAATGTCCATTCCTTCCAAAAACAGACCAAAGGAGGACCCGCTATTAGGGAAGATGAGGCACATCAAATCCCAAAACAGACCCAGTTCGACCTTCTTCCGACTGTGTAATCTAAGGCTAGCCACTTAAGTTCCTTCAGCATCGTCTCTAAAGTGGACATACAAGTCCCACAATCTTCCAGCACTCTTGTGAGGAACATGTGTGAAAAGAACTTGGCAACTTTAAACTGATTTATAAAAAATTAGTTGTTACCACCCTTCCACGGTATAAAGGCAGAAAAAGGCCTACTGTTTGTCAGAGGCAAGACAGGAAAAGAAGGGCATCAGAGGGGATGGGCTTCTGTCCCACACACAGCCCTCCCTCTCTCTGCCAAGCAGTGTCAGATCTCTGCTTGGACTCTATAATCTCTGGACGACAGAAGTGCAAGCCTAACCCAGGACACTAATGCCTTCCTGTCTCTCTGAAAGGGAGAGCTTCTCCTTCAAAAGCCTGCTTTAGAATCAGAGCTGGGAGACCAAGCCCGGACAAAGAAGGTCCCCTCAGAAAGCTAGCCAGCCTCATCTCAGGACTCTCAGAGTTCCAGAAACTCACCCCAATACTGAGGAGGTAAGTCTGGTCAGAGACCAATGGCCAGCGAGCAGCCAGCTTCTCTGGCTTTGCCCCTCAGGAACACAGACTGGCCAGACTAGAGAAACTAGGTTGGTCACAGAAGTCTCTAGCAACCTCCAAAGAAGTTCAGAGAGACAGAGAGAGCTTGTGACCTGACTGTTGACACTAACAAGGTTTTTTTGTTGTTCAATAAAAAATGAAATAAGTGCATCCTAGGTCTAGCTCTAAAGTTCATAGGAGTCAAACACTGTCCAAAAGAGGTCAAAAAGATCTCAAGGCAAAACAACTGGAATACTCGTAAGGAGCATCCAAGGGCAGTAAAGATGGCCCAGAACACTGAAGAGCTTCAGAAATTCCCAAAGATTGCATGGCCTTCCCTCCCTTCCTCCACTGTAGATAGCAAGGGTCAGTCATGGCCTTCAGAGTCAGGCTGCACTCATTAAGGTACAGTCTCTGGCCTGTACTTTGGCCACAAAACAAAGAACCTCCCAGCTTGGTCTGAGACAGCAGCCATTTCACACACCTAAGTCCTAAGCAGTGGACAAGGATCAGATGTCAGTACAGGCTGTCTCTCGGAAAAGCTAGGAGAAATCAGCACTTTCTGGCATGCATGGGAATTCCTTGGGCTACAAAAAATGAACACATTAAGAACCCAGAGGTGCTACTGTGACCTCAACTTAATTCTCTGTAATCTATGATTTACACGATCAAGCCCAGAGGGGAATGGAAATAGACCCTGGGACTAAAAGCGGTGAGACCTGTTGATCAAGGAGGTAAGTGTGCTTGTATACGGACGGGAAGAGATAGCCCAGGACTCTTTAGTTCCAGACTCTTTATTTTTGGTCTTTTCCCTCTTCCCTAAAGACCAACAGACAGCAGTCCCAGGAGAAGCAGTCCCCTCTGAGGCAGCCTGGAACCACTCACGTGCTCTGGGAGGACAGGGCTGGGACTCCAGCAAGTGGGGAGGAGGAGGAGAGAGAGAAGATAATGAATGGGCAGAGCACCCTGATCTATGTGATCTGTAGCTAGGATTGAGCAAACCTCAGCTAAATTGTTCAGAGGCAGGAAGAGTGAGCGATAAACTCAAGAGAACAACACAACTAGAGGACAGGGGCTGAGGGGGCAAGACAAGAAGACAGCTCATTCCTAAAGAGTGATCCAGACTTTAAACTCTGCTGAGATCCTGGGTGGCTCTCTGGCTTCAGGAGAGAGAGGAAGTTAAGGAGTTGTGGGAGCAGTCTCACCCAGGACCCCCACCCCTACCCCGCCCCAGCCCCAGGAAATCGAGATAAAATTCTTCCAGGGCTGGAGGGACAACTGTTTTTATGGGATGGGGAGTGGGGGGCAGGAAAAAGGCGACAGACAACACTCCGGGCTACCTCTAAAAGAGAAGGGGGACAGGATCCTTCACACTTGACAAAGATTCCTCCAATTCTGGGAGCAGAGGGAGAGGAACTTAGGGTCTCTCCCTCCCACAATCGGACCAGACAGGCCAGAGAAGAGCCACAGAGATTTCCAAAGGCTCAGGAAGGGCAGATAAGGGAAGGAAAGAAGAGATCCCCCAGCTTTGGCTCGACGCCTGGGGAGTCCCTTAAGAAGGGGCTACGGGTCGGGGGAGGGATCAGTATCTCCCTAAGCCAGTGTTGGGTGGGAAGAAAGGCTGCCCCGGAGAGGCTTCAACACGAAAGAGACACTGGGTCCCAGGTCAGGCACACTCACGGCGGCTCCGGGGCGGCGGCGTTACTTGGGGCCGGGGCTCGGACAGGCTCCGCTCCTCTCCCCCCGGCGGTGTCCCAGGCTCCGGCCTCCACTTCCGCCTTTCAGCCGCTCCGGATCCGGATCTCCACCTCTGACCCGCCCCTCAGTACTCTCAGCTGACTGACAGGGCAGAGAGACCAATGGGAGGTACTCTAGGCCGACTCACGGGCAGCTCCGGCTTAGGGCGCGGGAGAGGCGGGAGAGCGCGCGCGAAGGGTGGCGGGACTTGTAGTTCGTAGCTTTGGGAGGAGTCGGTGGCAGCCGGGACTTAGGCTTAGGGTGGAGCCGGCTGCCGGCTAGGCGGAGCCCGGCCGGGAACTCTTTAAGGCCAGGCCCGCCGACCGCGTCATCGCGGGTTCCTGGCGGCCCGAGGGGAGTCGAGTGGCAGAGCGTTGCGACAGGGCAGAAGGCTGTGTGTGCAGAACTGGGAAAGGAGAAACATGGTGTGAGTGAATATGCACGTGAGGCTGCGTGGACCAGTCTTCAGCATTCGCTAGCCCAGAGAAGCCTCTCGGCGCTTTAAGGCCAAGTCAGTTCTGGTAGCTCGACAGTTAGGGACATTCTGAGATGGGAAGGTGATGGAATCGCTCTCAGAAGGGCTCTCTGGAGGCTACTGGGTGGAAAGAGCTCTATTGCCCAGCTGTTAACCAGGACGCTTCGCCTTTGGCTCAACCCCAACCTCCGCCTCTGCCCTGCCTCTCCCCTCCCCAACCAGAACCTGCTCTATTCTCTGATGCCAAATACAGAACAAGATCACTTCTGCCTTAGCTCTCCCCATCCTTCCATAAATGCAGATTGGAACCACTTCTGTTTGCCCCACTTTGCCCTTCATATGGATCAGGACTGTTTCTGTTTTTTCTGTTCCCGTGGTGTGCTTCAGTGTGTGGAGTTGCAGAGGCCTACACGGACACGACTTAGTGACTGAACAACACAATATGAATTAGGACCATTTCTGCTTCTGCCCTCCCCTGCCCCTCACCCCCTGACACCTCAACACAAACCAGTATCTCTTCTACTTCTTCATCCCATCCCCAGGGACACTACTCAGAAACTGTATGGAATCAAAACTCACCCCAGAGATAGCTATGGGCATCGTTCCTATGCTACCAGCCAACACCAATCACACTTTGGAGCCTGAGCTGGAGAATCAACCTGGCAACCTCTCTGGGACAACTTGCCACAAAACTGCCCACATCTAGTTCCAACTGGTCACCAGGGTGCCTCTTTCTAACAGCGTCCATAACATCCACCCCTGCAGTGATCATCAAAGTAGTGAAAACTCAGAAGAGGAGCAAGCTTAAGGAGAGCAGAGGGTATGGGGTAGAGTGAGATTCCTAGCAGGTTCTTGATTGGTGACAAGTGTTTCCTCC
The DNA here is from genome assembly GCA_006408695.1 of Aepyceros melampus. Classification (NCBI taxonomy): domain Eukaryota; kingdom Metazoa; phylum Chordata; class Mammalia; order Artiodactyla; family Bovidae; genus Aepyceros; species Aepyceros melampus. The sequence goes on from SJXQ01001199.1 coordinate 180,366, forward strand.
AGACCCTGCTGTACCTTGCCTGCAAGAAGCACAGGATCAGTTACTTCAGGATTGGTGGGGAGTACCATGGGCCACCTTTCCAGGGCTGAGGTGGACCTGAGTCAGGGCTCTGTCCCTCCCACACACTGTGTCTGAATCTGTGGCTCTGACCAGGTTGGGGGGAGGGTGGGTATAACGGGCCCATAGTGACTCATTAAGGTTTCTGCCTCATCCCAGGGGCTCCTGGTGGCGTGAATGTGATGCCAAGTGGATTGGTTGGCACCTTTGCCCTCCTAGAGACAGTAACAGGGCCCTGGGGTACGGTGTGGGAGTGACTATCACGTAGGCTCCTCCAAAGCCCTGGGGCTATCACACCAGCCCCCAGAAACAGTCAGAGCCAGCAACTACAAAAATAAAAGAGTTTATTTCCTATCCAAAAGTGAGCCCAGGGTGGTGGGTGGTAAAGGAGAGCTGGAAACCAGGGTGCATATTCGAGAAGGCCCTGAGTGAGACCATGTTGGAAGGAGGAGAACAGGCATGGCTGAAGTCTAGGGGTGGGGGAGGGGGAGGAGTGCTGCTGGGACTGTTTCAGGTTGCTGGCAGCAGAAGAGACCACTTTCAGTGTTGGCCTGCAGAGAGACAGAAACAGAGATGTGGATAGGCCCCAGGCCCAGGGGTAGAAATAGACATTACTTGACCTGAAAAGCACCCACTGGGGCAAAGGAACCTGGAAGCACACTCTAAGGCAGGGATTACAGACTCAGATACCAACAGAGATCAGATAAAGAATTCAAAGGAAGGAAGCTGGCTAAGTGTCAGGAAATGATCAAGGAACCTGGGGACTGCAAAGATGTGGAGCATGCAGGCCTCATCCAAAGAGGACAGCTCCCCCTCCCCCACCAACTAATTATTGCCAGGTGCAATGTTGGTCCAGAATTGCCAGATGTCTGTAATTTGTTTGAGAAGCTGGAATATCTGGATTTTTTTTTTTGGCTGTGCTGGGTCTTAGTTGCAGCATGTGGGGTCCAGTTCCCTGGCCAGGGTTTGAACGGACCAGGGCCCCCTGCATTGGGAGTGTGGAGTCTTAACCACTGGACCTCCAGGGAAGTTCCCAGAATATCTGTACTTTTATGTGAACTTTCCTGATTTTGAATATGGCAACTCATTCGTATTTTGGAAAAAATAATGCTGTGCGAGTCAAAGAATACATATCTAGGGTCACTGGTTCATTTCCTATGTGGGCTGTGGGGTACAGTGAGCCCCTCCACCTTGGGCTGATGGTGGGAGCCCTAAGAAGTCTTGGGTTACTCAAATGCCAGTTAGGGGACTTCCCAGTGGTTAGGACTCTCGTCTCCAGCAGAGACCTGGGGGCCGGGACAAAAGACCTCACAGTAGCACTAGCTTATCTCCGCACCAGAATCGCTTGCTGTAGACACCAAGATCCTGCCTGCTCTTTGCTCAGTCTTCATTTTCTAGGCTGGATCTGGGGCCCTTCCCCTACCCCACCCCCATCTCTACCTGCCTCCAGGTCCTGGGGAGAAAGCCAGACATCTCATCTGCCCAGCTTAATGGGCACTGCGGTCCATCTCATGCCTGTTGGGTTCCACGGCCTCAGGTGGCTCCCCTCACAGAGGAGAATAGAGGAAGGTTTGGGAAAAGGGAAGAGTCACAAGTGACCAGACTTGGTTAAAAAAGGTCAGAGAATCCAGAGCCAACCAGACCTGCTGGTGGCTGCTGACCCAAGGCAGGAGGCTAAGGGGCCCAGCCCCTCCCTGGATGGCAGGCAGCAGCACCCACCCCAGACAGGCCTGGGCCCGTGGCCAGTGTCAGTGGATCGTGTCTGACCTGGACCGGAAGTTGTGCCTCGTGAGGCTTGAGTTCGGAGGTGGGGCCTCTGGCACTGGGGAGGGTCCCAGAGGGTCAGGCTCGGAGAGGTAGGGGGACCGTACAGAGGGTCTGAGGTCAGGGGGGGCAGCCCCCATTCTGCTGTCCCCACACTGGTCGGGCAGTGGACCTCAGCCCGAGTAGTATCGTGGAGGCCGGGTGGTGGTCCAGACATATAAGGAGAACTGCACGGAGGCCTCTGAGGTGGGCAAGGAGGGTATGGGGGCCAAGCCGAGACTGTTGGGTGGCCCGAGGGACCCAGTCTGGCCTGCAGCAGGCCCATCATGTGTCGAAGTTCCTGGCTAAGCTGAGACACTTCTCGGTTGAGACGGGAAATCTGTTGAAAACACATCAAATTGTCTCCCAGGTGCCACAACAGTCATCATCCCTCCTAGGTGCGCTCCCCTCCCCAGTTTACAAAGGGCTTTCATATCCACTCTCTGCTCATGGCCACCCTCTGAAGAAGAAGACAGGACAGGGGTTATTTTTGTCTAGATGTAAATACCCCAGCCTCTTTCCAAAAAAGGATTTGGGACGACAGCTATTGCTATTCCCACCCCCTCACCCCTGCCACGCACACACTTTTATAAGATGGAGAAGAATGTGCTCAAAGAGGCTGCACAGCTGTGACGTGACAGACCCAGGCTTACTCTCAGGTGATACAGCACAGGCGCTCAAGTGTCTATTCAGCATTTTTCAAATTTCAGGAACTACAGAATCAACTGAAAAACTTGTCAAAATGCCGATTTCTGGGCCCCACCCCAGACATTCCAAACTGGGTGAGGCCCAGGAGTCTGCATTTTAACAGGTTCTCTGGATAATGATGCTGAAGCTGGGGGACCACTGGGCTAGAACTGCCAGCTGAAGCAGGACTGACCTTGAATCCTGCAGAACCAGGGCTGGCTCTGCCCCCTGCCCCAGGCCCCGCCCCACCCAGGTGCACCCCTGGGGATGCCTGATGTTTATCAGAACCCAGGGAAGGCTCATTCCCAAGGGCTGGGCCTGGTTGCGCTGTGGATGTGGCTGTGAGATCCCTGAGGGGGAGGGGGAGATACAGTCTCAGCAAATAGGACCTGGGCTCTTTCCCAACAGGATTCAGATGGGAGGGTCCAGGCCCCTCGGTTATGCTGCACAGTCCTCTGCCCAGACAGGTGGTGATGGTGAAGGGAAGGAGACGGGGAGGGAAGGACTGGAGCATGTGACTTGGTGGGGGTAGGGGGAACAGCCTCTGCAGGAGCAAATCCTTTGTCAGTGGAGAGGCCCTCTTTTTCCGGCCAGACCTCCTGAGTCAGCTGGAAGGCGGGGATGCAGCCCTCCCTGAGTACTTACAACCCGCTAAGGATCAACTGGGCACGTTTACGCCCTCATCTCATGCATATGAGATGGGAAGAACTATCTCCCCATTTTCAGATGAGGAGATTGACGTCCAGATTGGTTGTGGGGCTTGCCCAAGGTCACACAGCTAACACGAATATCTGAAATCAGGACCTTGGCTCCAAACCCTTTGCAATGCTGTTCTATGAGGCATATCTCTGATCCCAAGGTTGGAGGAGAGGAACGGACCCCAACTAACCTCCTGGTTCAGTCTGCAGACCTTTTCCTTCACCTCCTCAGCCTCAGGGGCGGCTTCCTGGCTGGGCATGAGCCCTGCAGACAGAGTGGGGAGAAGGGATGTTGGGTGAGTGCAGGGAGCTTGAGTCTGCAGCCTGGGCTGGGCCCTTCCTGTCACTGGGCATGCCGAGAGCAAGGGTAGAGGAAGCTCTGGGGTCAGGATGATGGGAAACCCAAGCTCCTCAGGCTGGTTTTGAGGCCATATCACTTCCCCAACAGCTCCCCGCCTCACCCACCTCCCACCCACTCCCAGCTCTAGGCACGAAGTTTCTCCTTGGAATCCGAACACAACCACTCTTCATGCCTGCGTGCCTTTCACCAACTGCCTTTTCCCGCAACTCAAACTCCTACCCACCCTTTAAGGCCCACCTCAAGTGTCCCCTCCTCTAAGAAGGAGAGTTAGAGGCTCCCTCCTCTCCCACCGAGGAGCCCCGCTCTTGTCTCGGTTGTGGCTCTTAGCACTCTGATCTGGAACCATTCGTCTGAGAACACAGGTATTGCCTCCACTAGACTGGGCACTTGCTAAATGTGGCCAGGTCTGGTTCATCTGTACGTTCCTAGCAGAGCACCCGGCAGCTGGTAGTCCCTTACTATGTGTGGGATGGGTGGATAGATGGATGGATGGTGGGTGGGTGACTGTGAGTTGAAGTCCACTGTTGGCCCTTACCTGTAGGAGGGGCCTGCAAGCGAGATCTAGGATGCTCAGGCCTCCTGCTGAACCGGAACGTAGTGGCCTCTGCCGTGCTGCCAGAGTCCTCAATGCCATCCACTATCCTGGGATGGAGGCAGTGGTCATCAGTCCCACGGGCAGAGAGTAAGGGCCAGAGCAGGGCAGAGCAGGGAGAGGGTGAAAGGGGCTGCAGCACCAGGGAGCTGGGGAGGAGCAGCCGTCACAGAGGGGTGGGGTTGCAAGCTGTGGTGGATCAGGAAGGCGGGGTGGAGCACTGGTCAAAATGCTAGGGACAGAGCCCAGAGAAGGTTCTGGAAGCCAGCAGGGGTATAGGGAAGGCAGAGGAGGCTGGCATCTCACCGGGGACTGAGGTCCGGAGGTCCAAAGGTTCCCAGTGGGGGAATGAGAAGCTGGGGGGGCTTCCAGGCAGCAGAGCCCCTGGGGGGGCCATGAGGGGAGGGGCTGTGGCCCCGGCCAGCCAGGGCAGGGGAAGGGGCTGGGGACAGGGAAGGAGAGGAGACAAGGGCTGAGAAAGGGGGCAGCTCCTCCCCCAAGAGGCTGACCAGGGAGCCCCGGGGCCGAGCTGGACTGAGGTTGGGCAGCAGGATGGGCCGCCGGGGCCTGGGACCACCGCCAGGCTCAGTCCCAGCCTCGGCCTCTGTGACGGATGGCTGGGTCTTGTCTGAGGAGGAGCCCAGGCTATCCGAGCGGGGCTGTGGGCAGAGGACGCAGCTGATGTCACAGGGCAATCGACAACTGGCCCCTACAGTGAGCAACAGCCTCCACTGGCATTGCTGCCCCCCACTGCCTCTCCCTTCACCCTGCAGCCGGGCAGTCAAGGAAAGGTGTGCCCACCCCTGCACCCTCGCCTCTGCATGCGACTCAACCCTACCCAGGAAGGATGCGTTACCTGGGAGAGGCGAGGGGATCGGGAAAAGCGGCAGAGGCCCTGCGGGGACACAGGGGGTTTCTGGCTGACTCATACCTCCCCACTCCCCCAGGGTAGCACCTCCTAGTCCCGCCCATCAGAGTAGTGGGGTTGGAGAATGTGAGGCCTTTTTGTGGAACTGAGTCAGAGAATCCCATGGACAGAGGAGCCTGGCAGGCTGCAGTCCACGGGGTCGCAAAGAGTCGGACATGACTGTGTGACTTGACTTTTGAGGAGTCTGGATTGAGCAAAAGAGGGACCAACAGGAGGTGTGTCATTGAGTTGGAAGAGGTGGTGAGAGATGGTCCGTGGGATTGGATGATGGTCCATGGAATAGGGTCAGTGGGTTGAAGATATTAAGTATGGCAGGGCAATGGAAGGGGTGCCCAGGGTTGAAAGATGATGTTTTCAGGGTGGAAGGAATTCATGAGGCTTTCTCTGGGGCTGGGGGAGGGTCTACTTTGAAGGAGGTGAACTTGGAGGAGGTGGAGGCCATAGGGGTCTACATACATTGGTCTCAGAGCCGTGGCGCAGGTTGAAGGTGAGGTCCCGGGGCAGGCCAGCCCGGAAGGCAGCTCCATACTCAGGATAGAGCCTCAGGACCTCGGCCAGCCCTTGGCTGCTCAGTTGCTGCAGGCCACAGTAGGTGAGTGCCTTCACATCAGCACTGGTCTTCAGCACACAGCTTGGAGCTATGCCTGACCCAGGCTCGGGGATATCTGCCCCAATCAGGTCTCCTTTTCCTGTGAGTGAGGGATAGGGACAGTCAGCTAGGGCAGAGGGACCCAGAGGATATTAGTGGATGTGAGAGATGGTCAGTGTGTTTGAAGGATGGTTGAAGGTGGGTCAGTCAATGGAATTGGAGGAAATAATCAATGGGGTTGGCAGGTCGGTGGAGAATGGCTGGTGAAGTTGGGAGACAGTCAGTTGGGGATGTCAGTAAGGCTGGAGGAATGATCCATGGAATTGGATGATCATACAGAATGGCCAGAGGGGTCAGTTAAAGGGTAGTGGGTCAGTGGAGTTGAAAGTTGATGGAGAAGGGTCAGGGGAGTTGGGAGTCGGTATGGTGGGAGAGTTGATTTGGGGGAACAATCACTGGGGAAGGGTTGATGGGTTCAGGGATGGCCAATGGGATGAGGTAAGGGTCTGAGAGGAATGGTCAAAAAGGGATGGTGGTAGGTGCTGGGACTGAGAGAGAGGGTACTCCTTTGCCAGAACGCCAGCTATCCAGTCCCTAGATTCCTGGCCCCTCCCAAGGCCTTTGGGGAAAGGATCCGGGGTACAGAGAAGGTGGAGGTGGGATCCTCACCCAGGATGGCCAGCACCATGTTGTCCCGGAGCACCTCCAGTGAGCCGGAGCAGACGTAGTAGTGAGCCTGCAGGGCGTCCCCGCGGCGCAGCAGGTATTCACCAGGGGCGCAGAATGAGGTCTTGATGTGCAGGGAGAGGGCCCGCAGACAGCCCCTGCTCGCTGCTCCAAACAGCGGCAGCTGCAGGATCTCCCGATTCAGGTGCATAGCAATATCAGCTCTCAGCTCGTCTGGGAAGTCACGCAGTAACTGCATAAGGGGCAAAGGTCATTCTGGCCATTCTCCCCCAGCAGCAGCTACTTGAGCTCTACAGGTGTGTTGAGCTGTCTTCAAGGACAGAGATCAAATTACCCATTTCTGACCTTCAGGGAGACCTCTGTGTGTCTCATCTCAGTTTGACCTCCCAACCCAAGTCATGGGGCAGAGACTAGATCTTCTGTCTGTCCACTGCCCATGGCTACACACACTGGTCACACACACACACATCCTAGTTACTCAACCCCGCGTACGCAAGGACCATCCCTGGTGGGTCAGCTTTCCAGCCAGGAGACTAGAAGTCAGCTCTGCATAAATCCCTGTGGGCTCTGGACAAACCCTTTCCTCTCTCTAGGCCTCAGTGTCCCCATCTGTAAAATGCAGGGTTATGCTAGACCTTGGATGTTAGCAGTGACCTCTTGGGGGCCGAATTAATGTTCATGGTTCTACCCTCATCTCCTGGAGCCCCTTGGCCACTCAGGCTTGCTGACCTCTCCCTTTTGTTCCACTTGCTTCCTTCAGGCTCCTCTTCCTCAGCCAACCTACTTCCTCAGCTCTCCTCCTAGTTTGTACACTCTCCCTGCATCATAGCGACCAGCTCCACGACTTTCCCCCTTCTCTGTGAGTCTGGAGCCCTACCTCCAGGTCCAGACCTGTGTGTTCAACTACCCATGGGGCAGCCTCCACCTGGATCCCCCACAGGCATGACACCCTCATCATGGCCCAACCCTAACCTCTCAGTTTCACCCCTAAATCCAGTCTTGCCTGGGTAATGCCTCCATCCCACCCTTTGGCTGAAGCCAGAAACCCAGGAATCCCTTTGAGCTTCTTTCCTACAACCAGCTGATCACCAAGTCCCAAGGCTCCTGCTCTCAGAAATACCTTCTGGGGGACCTTCCTGGTGGTCCAGTGGATAGGACTCCACACTCTCAATGCAGGGGGCCAGGGTTTGAATCCCTGATGGGGGAACTAAGATCCCACGTGCCACAACTAAGCCTGCAAGCACTCCTTTGCCACCGCAACTTCAGAGCCTATGCACTTCAAGTAGAGAATCCTGTGGACCACAACAAAGATCCAGTGCAGCCAAAATAAAACAATTGTTAAAAAAGACTTTCTGGATCTGCGGGTGACTCCTGAGCCTAAAAATGTGGTAGGACAAAATCTAAATCCAAGGCCATCCCTGAGTTGGGCCTGCCCCCCTCCCAAGCCCCTCTCTCCACCCTCTGCTGCTCCCTCCTCCGCAGTGCTCACACACCCTTTCCTGAAAGCTCGCTGAACTACTTTCAGTTCCCTGAACTTGTCCTGCTCTTTGGCGTCAGTAGTTCCAGACCTGTGTTCCTACTGCTCTTTCTGCCTGGAATGGCCTTCTGGTAGCAGGCCAGTTTCCTTCTTGTCCTTCACGATATTCACTTTTCTGTGCCACCTCCTCTGACACTTCGAGTTTCAGACACAAGATGGCGCTGCTGCACCCACTCTCTCCAGTAGAGTCCCATTCACGGCGTAACTCTTCGTTTACCAGGCTGTCTGCCTCACCCGGCTGCTGTCTCCCCGAGGGTAAGGGCTGGGGGTAATCCTCTCCAGGACTCCTGTGTCCAGCACAGAGGCTGGCTGCAAGCAGATGCTCGACCATGGCATTAGCCACGTGTAAAGGAAAAGGGATGTGGACTCCGGTAGGTGTGTGTCCTTGTGAACATCATTTCGTTTCCCTGCAACCCATTTGCTTCCATCCCAAACCCTGAGAGGCTTCGACCCCATTCCCCGCTCCTGCACCTCTGTGCTGCAGGTACAGGGCGCCCCCCAGCCACGCACTACCTCGTTAGCGTCAATGCCGCTGTTGACCGCCCACGTGGTCTGGAAGTACTCGAGCATGCGCTGCTTGAGCGGCCGCGGTAGGCGGTGCACACGGATGAAGTCCTTGAGGTCCTTCATGCGGCTGTGGTAGAGCGAGCGGCGCGAGTACATGCGCTGGATGATGGCCGTCACGTTCCCGAACACCACGGCGTGCATCAGCGCTGTGGCACGCAGGGGGCAGTCAGGGGCGGCCACCCCTCCGGCCTCCGCCCCTCACGCCCGCCCTCCACGGCGAACCCCCTGCCCTGGACCAGTCTCTGGGCTCCTGGGGAGGGGCAGGAGAGCCGGAGGGCCCCTGAATGCCTACCTGATGCCAGGTTCTGGGTTTGGGGCAGGGAACAGCAGGTGGTCCTGAGACGGGTCACACCTGATGCTTCTGTCATGCCCTACCCCATTAGGTCATGAACTTGGGCTTCCCATCCCTTTTGCAAGCAACCCGCCAGTTTGTGGCCGTTCCCCTCAAGGCCAGCATGTAGTAGGTGCTGAGCAAGCATCTATGAACGAATGTTCTCCCAGTGTCTGGTCATGGGTGGACACCTTGCCTTCTCTGGTCCTCAGTTCCCCCATCTTCACTCTGGGCTTGGTAGGCCCCGGCTCACCGCCTATGAGCATGGCGCAGATGGAAAGATCTTCTCGGCGTCAGTGTTGGCGCACACGTTGCCGAAGCCCACGCTCGTGAGGCTGCTCAGCGTGAAGTAGAGCGCGGCGATGTAGGCGCTGCGCCGCGACGGGCCGCCGGCTGAGCCGTTGACATAGGGCACCTCCAGCCGCTTGCCCAGCTCGTGCAACCAGCCTAGCGGGTGGAGGGATGCAAGGAGCCCCGGCTGCACGAGCAGTGGAGAATGGGGTTTCCCTGAGCTGTCTGCACTTGACCTTGGGTGAGGGCAGTATTTACAGAGGTGAGGGGAGGTTTGCACAGGAAATATGAGGAGCAGCCGGTGTCTGGGCCTCCCGGCCCTGAAGTGGTTACAGTTGCAGTTCAAGGCTACCAGCTCTCTACACTGCTGACTGTTTAGGGGCCCCTTCCATTCTCTAAGAGTTTGTAAGTGCTTCCTGTGCACAAGGAGCTGGGATTTGATCGCCTATTTGATTGCATGTTTATTTGAGGGATGGAGGAATATGGGGTGGGGGTGGGGTCCTGATTGGGGTCGGGGTGTCAGCCTGGGTCCCTGCCTGGACAGGGCAGGTGAATGGGTAGTTGGCGAAAGCCTGGGGGTCAGTGGCTCACCGATGTCCCAGAGCAGGGGGTCGTTGGCCTCCATCTCCCGGCGCCCGATGACATACCAGACGCAGGCCATCCAGTGGGCAAGGAGCGCAAAGACTGACATGAGCAGCGTGAGCACCACGGCGCTGCACTGCGAGTACCGCTCCAGCTTCTGCAGCAACCGCAGCAGCCGCAGCAGCCTCACCGTCTTCAGCAGGTGCACCAGCGATGTCTGCGGAGTGGGTGCAGCAGGGGAGGCTGTCAGCAGGCCCCCCAAAGTTCCTCCCTCCCCCAGGTGCCCTGGAGCTAGGGGAGGCTGCCTGAGGAAAAGGATCCTTGCTGTGCTGAGAAGGGGACCAGGAAATGCAAGGGGGACAGGATGATACTAAAACTAATCATGGGGACTTCCCTAGCGGTCCAGTGGTTAGGACTCTGCACTTCTCTGCAGGGGGCGAGAGGTCAATTCCTAGTCAGGGAACTAAGATTCCACAAGCCATGCAGTGCAGCGACCAATACAACCACAACAACAACACAACCCTAATAATGGCTAATAGCAAGTGCTATGTGTGTCAGGCACTGGGCAAAATAACTGTAATCCTCATAAAAACAAACAGACTTACACCTTCAGTCCAATTTTCGTCACCATTCTCAGTGTGCAGATGAGTATACTAGGGTTCAGGGAGGCTGGTGACTTGCTCAAGGTCACAGACCAAGGAAATCATGGAGCTGGGATTCAAATCTGAGTTGACACCAGAGTCCATTTTGTGCTATACTGCCTCTTAGCACTTTGGCTGGTAAAAGGGCAAGTCAGAGGCAGGACAACAGACATAATGATCTCTGGTCCTTGCTCAAAGCCCCCAGTGTCTTAGGTACAATCAGCTGTGGACAGGGGAAGGTTTAGGGAAGATCAGCTACAGCTGGGATCTTGAGAGGAGAGCAGGGTACTTAGACTGTGAGGCCCCAGCCCTTGCAGGGTTTGGTGGGAGCTGTTGAAGATAGTCAGGGTCCTGTAAAGGTTAGCTGGTATTAACTATGACTGTTTTGGTTGTGTTTTGATAAGCCCTTCCAGTCTTGGACATGTGTGCAGGTGGGAGCTTATGTTCTCACTGCTCTGGGTGGGGCAACCTGGAGGCTAAGGCTGGGGGCTCTGGAGCAGCACATCTGGAACTTTGTATGAAGGCCCCTCACTGTCCCTTCAGGGGCTTCCAAGAGCATCCCCCTTAGCCCTGGCTCTACACAGCTTCTGAGTCACACGCCATTTTCTCTCATTTTAGACAAAGGAATTGGAAAGGAGGTGACTCTGATCGACCCTCTCCAGAGTTTAGGAGCTTCCCAGGGAGCTCAGTGGAAAAGAATCTGCCCACCAGTGCAAGAGACTCGGGCTCGATCCCTGGGTCAGGAAGATCCCCTGGAGAAGGAAATGGGAAACCATTCCAGTATTCTTGCCTGGAGAATTCCATGGACGAGGAACCTGGTAGGCTATAGTCCATGGGGTCTCAAAGAGGCAGACACAACTTAGCTACTGAACACGCACTCCAGGGCTTAATGCCTGCCCCTAGCTCTCAGAGCTCCTGACTCCAACCTTGAGTTCTTCAAGGCTTCCCCTTGTCACCTACCCCTGGGCCCTACTCCCTTGGGGCCCTCCTCTCCTCGTTGGACCAGGATGTCTCAGGCCTGGTTCCTTCAAGTCCATGGCTCTGCCAGTGCCTACTTAGCCTCCATCTTTGCTCTGCTTCCCTCTAGCCCCAGCATGGCTCCTCCTCTTTCCTCATGCCAAGCCATCCACTCAGGTACACTGGTTTCCTGGGAAGCAGGGTGGCATGCTGGAAAGAATTCTAGACCGGGAGTCTAGGGACCTGGTTGTAGTCTCTTGCCTGCCATTGCTAGCTGTGTGACTTTCAACAAGCCACTCAACCTCTGAGCCTCTGCATCTACCTCTGAGAAAGAGAGAGATGAGAATCTGCCCTGAAAGGTTACTGTGAGGTTCCTACGTGATGATGTGTGAAAGAACTTAGAAAACTGTAAAGTGCTCCTGAAGCTCCCAGAGAAGGGGGGACTGCCTGGTGGGCACAAACCAGGTGGGATGCACCCAGGGGAGAAGTGGGGAGCTCCACTTGGAAGGGCCAGAGCCTCAGGGCAGACACACCCACGTGCACGTGTGTGGGAGCATGCACACACGTGTACACAGCCAGGAGAAGAGGCCCACAGCCCGTTGGCGGCTAGTTAAATCCGGCTGCGTGTAGGTGGTTTCCCGCTATAGCTGAGTGTGGCAGGCAGAGGAGCACACGGGGAGACTGCTCTCCACCTCCCCACTCAAGGAGGTCTGGGGACACAGAGTGGGACTCCCTCTCCCTGGGCCATAGAAGACCGAGCATCTGCCGGCTGGGTGCAGAGCTGACCACTGAGGGCGCCTGCAGGCAGTTCTGGGACTCTCTGCATCCAAGTCCGCCCCGCAGCCTCTACCTCCTCATCTTGGCTTCCCCCTGATGTTCCCTCTCCTTGTCTCCCACCAGCTGGGGCCTATTCTGTCTAGGGCCTAGCTCAGCTCTCACCTCCTCCCTCGGGAACCCTTCCTAGACCACGCCAGCCTCTGCCCAACTGCTAGGCTTTGGCTTCTTCGCAACAGCCAGATTCCAGATCAGTTTTGTGGGAGCCCATGTTCCAGTCTGGAATTCCAAGGTCGGTTAGTTCTTTGTCCAGCCCCTGTGCAGCACTACCTGAGCCCCATCTTGCAATCCATTCAATTGTTCTGCTCCTGCTGTCTCTACCAGCTTAGCTGCTGAGTGGCTGAATCCTTATCCCTCTCCTCCACAGTGACCATGCCTTACACAGTGCTTTGCAGACAGCTAAATGCTCATCCGTTGTTTGTTAAATAAAAATGTGAAAAGTGCCACTCATTTGGCTGCAGACCAATGCCGCCTTGGTAGCCCTAGTTAGCTTTTCATTTGTCTCAGCTTCCCTCAGAGACTGTGAGCTGAACTCCCCAAGAAGGCAGACGCTCTTGGATCCTTCTTGGTTTCTAGTGCTGGGTTCTGCCCATCACAGATGCCTGGCAAATATTCGCTGATGACTGAGTCTGGGACTGAGGTGGGTCCCTTAATGGGAGATGCTGTGTTGAAGTTGCCAGGCTAGGCTGCAAGGCAGGACAGGGATCACTCACCACGGTGATGTTGAAGACGTAAAGCAGGTCAAAAGGTAGAGCAGCAATAAGGTCAACAAAGAACCAGGTGGCCAGATAGTGGAGGCCAATGGAACGAGGAGCAGAGACCACCTGGCCAGACTGGGACACATAGGTGGTGCGGAAGTTCAGGATGATATCTGGGGATGCAAGAAGCTGTTACTAAGGGACCTTGGCCAAGGTACCTTGGGTAAGACTCAGAATAGTGTTGGAGGCAGAAATGGGGATGATAGATTGGGCTTCAGACTGGTTCTTAAAAGAGGAGAGATCTAAAGGCTGAAGGCTCCAGGGATCAGGGGCAGAGCTCATGGACCATGAGGACATAAAGACCAGAAATAGGTGGACTCTAAATATCTGGGTCTGGCAAGCCCAGGATGAAACGAGGCTTGGGTGAGTGGGTCCCTCCACCCCACCCGCCAGGGGTCTAACCCAGGATGAAGAGCATCTCCACGGCGATGTCGCTGACAAGGGTGTGTCGGGATGTGATGGGCGTGTCGTCATCACCCGAGAAGCAGACGTTGTAGGGGACAGTGACCGCAACGTAGAAGGTGGCGAGGAGGATGAGGCCGTCCCAGACGGCCTTGGGGACGCTGTAGTGGAGGAGGAGGCAGCGGGACCCCCCCACGGAGGCCACCTTGTATTCGGGCACTGATGGCTTTGGCTCAAACACGTTCTAAGGGGAGAGGGGTGGCGGTTGGGGACACTTGGGGAAAAGAGGAGCCAAAGCTGGGGGAGGGACAGGTAAGGAACGGGGAAAGGGGTGGCGTGGGCACTGCAAGGACAACCACAAGAGGATGTAGAACGTGCAGGAGGTGGGGGTTGGCAGCTGACACCTGATACTTCCTTCCTTTGCCAACTTACTGCTCTTTGGAATCACATGTTTTGTGTGTGTGTGTGTGTGTGTGTGTGCATGCACGCGCAAGGTTTCTAAGGTTTGACCTTTACCCTTCTGGAGAAGGTGATTATGACCAGTCAGACAACGCCCTAGCATGAGGGGTCACTAGCTTCTCCCTCAAGATCCTCTTGGGTTCTAGGGATGCAGTGGAGGATAAGTATATCCCAGGGGCGAGGGGAGGCTGGCATGGCATACTCCATTCCCTGTTGCCATAACAGTCTGCTCAGAAGGTTGGAGGCCCATGGCTTCATCAGGGTCCTAGGAGTGGTACACAGAGTCAGATGCCAGACCCCAGTGGGGGCTTTCTCCCTGGGACCACTAACGCGGTTTCATACCCCCCATGAGGCAACCCTAAGACCCAAAGGTGGGTGATGTAATTGCTGCTAGGTCCCTACCTTTGTGGCATCATCAGAGCAGCGTCATGTCAATCACAAGGAAGCAAGGAAGAGGGGGACGAAGGAGACATGGGGGAACACGGGATAGAGCAGAGAGCCATACGTGAGGAACGGCGGACAAAAAATCAAGCCACTCGAGGGAGATTGGACAGACAGGGAAACAGGGACACAGTAGCAAGGGTGCCTCAGAAACATGTCTGGGAGATGTTGGGGTAGAGGTTGGACTCACATTGGTTTTCATGCCTCTCTGGCCCCGGCGGCCAAAGTGGCCAGTCAGTCGGTGTAGGACAGTACGGCTCTGCCTCCTGGCAGACCGAAGCCTTGAGCTGGCTCCCCTCCTGCCAAGGGAGTTTTCTGTTGGGAAGAAGGGTACAGCAATAAGTGGAGGTACATCCATGATGCTGAGTAGGGAGAGGGCTTGGGTGCCCAAGGGCTTCTGACCATTCATGCCATCTCCCCAGAGTTGCAGACTTGAGGTTACCATGATTACTATCGCCACGGCCTCCTGGGGGACCAAGTCCTGGGCCTCCGCTCTGAGTGATGTCCTTGAAGGAGAAGAGGAAAAGTACAACCTCCCCCATCTCATTCTTGATGGGCATCATATCCAGGAGGCACCAAAAGGCTGAGCCTGCAGGTGTGGAGAGGTAAGGGGAGGAGGGTGAGCAGCCCGTGGCATCTCCTCTCTCATCCCCCTTTGTTCCTGGGCATAATCAAAGGGCTTGGCCAAAGATTAGAGCTGGAAAGCCCAGAGATTTTGTCAGCCATCTCCTTCACCTTCCTGATGGGAAAACCATGGCTCAGAGAGGGTCAGGGATACACTCAGTGTCACACGGTCAGCTTGTGGCAGTGTGAGGACCAGCAACCAGGTTTCCACTGTCCCAGTGGACTCTGGGTAAGGTCTGGGGTCTGGGCAGGATGGCAGGGCAGGCCAGATCCCCTCACCATCCTTTCTGTAGAAGCAGATTTCAGCACGGTGCTCCTGATGGCCCTCCAGAGCCTTGTGCAGCCTCTGCAGGGCTGGCTCACTTGTCTCTGGACCATAGAGGAAGCGGCAGCTGCAGGTTTTCTGCATGACCTCAGTGCGCCGTAGCCTGTGAGCTCGCAGAAGCCGTCGGAACAGTAGACAATGGGAAAGCCCCGTGGGCCCTGTGCGTTAGCCAGCAGGAAGTTGCTGTCTGTGGGAAGAAGGGGTTAAGGTCAGGCCAAGGCCAGGAGGGGAGCTCAGTTTCCAGGTAAGCCATACCTCCCCCAAGCTGAGGTCAGAGATCCTAGAGACAGGAGCTTCCCAGGTTTCCGTGGGATTCCTGGATCCCCCTTGGGATGTCCTGAAATGAGAGTAAGAAGAGATAGAGCAAAAGGACAAGGACTTAAGGGTGGCCTGGAACTGGGACAGGGTAGTCTAGGGGGTTGGAAAAGGAACTCCAAGAGGTCATGACTTCTGCCTTGAAGCTAATGAGCTGTTACTGTAGGCGGCAGCACAGCATGGTGAGCGAGGGCATGGGTTTCAGCACCCTATCCCTGCCACTTGCTGACTGCGTAACTTTGAACAAGTTAATGAACTCCCCTGTGCCTCAGCTTCCTTATCTGAAGAGTGAGGGATTATATATCTTCCTCAAAAGGTTTGGTGTGAGTTACATGGGTTATCTGGGAAAAGCAAATCCTGGCACATAGTAAGTGTTACACTGAGAAGGTGAAATGATGCCCCACATTTGCCCAGCTTTCAAAACACAATCCATAGCTGCTATCCTGGACAAGGCAGAGATTCTGGGGTTATCACACCCATTTTATTGATAGGAAACCAAAAAGCAGAGGTTATCCAAACTCACAGAGTTTATTGTCCAGTCTTCTTTGTGGAGGAAGGAAGACAGTGATGAATAGCATCCTCATTCCCTGCCTTCCAGGAAAAGTCCTCTTTTTAGCATCCCTTAGCTAAGTTCAGGGGGTCTGTCCCCGTTCTCAAAGGCTTAAGCAAGGAAGTTGTGGCTCCAGCAAACCCAACAACAGAACCTGAGCTGGCACCCCTCCAGTTCCACTGGGTGGGAGGCCTCAGGGGGGCTCGGTAGGCCATCTAGGGACAGTCTCAGCTGAAGGAGGGATCTGAGAAGAACCAGTCCTGGGGTGCTAGGAGGGGTGAATGTCTGGGGATGGAGCAGCTGATGGGCATACTGAAGGTGTCTGGGAGGTGCTGGGCCCTGGGCAAGCAGCCTCCTTCTTCCATCCCAGGTCCGTTGCCCGGGTGATAGGCACTATGGAAACAAGGGAGGTGTGTGTGGGGGTTGGAGGCGGGTAGGGCCCCGGCGGCCTGTTTCCTCCCTCAGGTACCGCTCCCCCCACCTTCCAGATCTCAGCCTGGGTGTCCGAACCGGGCAAGGGGAGATCATTCAGTTCCAAAGTAGGAAAGGGGAATGGCGGGAGAAGAGGAGGGGAAGCAGGATGGTGGCTGTCCAAGGTGCTGAACCTGGAACTCAAGCTCGGTTGGGAGGGCAGGCAGTTCTTTCCGTTACACAGACCACCCCCTGCCTTCCTGCCATAGCTCCCCCAGACAGGGACGCACTACAATTTGGGGGTGCGTGACCTTAATCCAAACTGGGTCCTGCAAAAGTCTGACCTTTTCTATGTCTCTCTTTCTTTTATTTATTTTTTTTCTGGGGGAAGGAGATGCTGCAGTCGTCGGGGAGCAGACCCCAAAGCACCTGGCCACTTCGTCCCACCTCCGCGTCTTGGATACTCTCGTACACGCCCCCAGCAGAGCCCTGCCCGAGAGTGGGCGGCTCTCAAGGACTCCTCCGCTTTGCTGCACAAAGAACCTTTCCTGCCTCCTGTCACACACCCCCATCCTCGGCTGCCCGCACTCTTGGTCCTCTCCGCGTCTCCCCTCCCAGGACGCTGCCAGTCCTGCTCCTTTACGGGGGCTCTGGGAGTTCCTAGACCCTCCTAGCCCATTCTCCTCGCCTTGGGTCTCTCTCATCATATTCAGGAGACCCACGCTAGCGCTAAAGGAGAGTTGACCTCTAGCTCAAACCCTCAGCTCCAGCCTCCACCCCACTCACGCGTGCCGTCGAAGCGGGTGGCGATGGTGTCCAGGAAGGTGTTCTGCGGGGCCAGCAACCCCTTCATGACCGGCATGGCTCGGGGCGCAGATTCCAGGCGCAGCGCTGGGGGCGTTCAGCGCGGCCGGGCCGGAGGGGGCGCGCTGCCGGCGGGGCCGGGGCGCCCCATGCGCCCGCCTGCCTCTTCCCCTCCCTCTCGGCGCTGCCGCGCCGCCGCCTCTCTGTTCCAAACCCAGTAGCTTTCCGCTTGTCTCGGCGCCGCCTCGGTCCCCCCACCTCCCCACGGGCCAGGTTCTTTCCCTAGGGCTCGCCCGGAGCCCGCCACGTGGCCCCGAACGGGGAGGGGCCGCCAGCGACACCCTCACTCCCCTCTGCTGCCCTCCTCCGGGTGGGGAGCGGCCCACGCGTGTCTCTCCCGCAGAGAATTTGGGACACGCCCACCCGAGGCCGAAGCGCCAAGGGATGGGGCGGGGCTTGAATGACAGACACGCCCACCTTACAGGGTGACCACGCCCCCACGCGTGTTTCCCTGGCGGCTCCTTGTGTCTCCTCCCCTCGGGTTCCCCCTCTAGCCGCCCACGCTGGGACTCGTGTCTGGTTCACAGCGCCGCCTGCTGGAGTTGGGATATCTCGCAGCAACCTCAGCTTCGTGCGCTCCAGTATGAGACAGCAAAGAGTTAAAGAGGTTAGTTTTGCCGAGGATCAAAGAGAGGGCAAGAAACTCAAATGCTGGAATACTTAACCGTCACTTGTGCCTTAGTTTGCATAGGATACCCTGGCTAACTCTGCCTCTAACCTCAGCAGGATGGATGAAAAGAGCTCTGGAGTCCACTGGGTAGAAATCCCAGCTCTGCCGCTTACTAATTGTGTGACTCAGCCTCCAGCAGCATCACTTTCTTTACATGTCAAATGGAGCTCATAATTTTTACCTCGTATGGTTGTGTGAATTTAATAGCATAATGCATATCGTTGGCACACAATGTGTTGGAGAGCAATTGTCTCCTTATTCGCCCCCTCTTCCTATCATTCTGACTTAACCCTCCTTCTCTCTGCAACCATTCAAGTGGAAGAGAGGTTGGAGGTAAATTTGGGGCAGAGAAGGTGGTTTCAAGATGAGCAGTCAGTTTATAAATCCCCAAGTGCACCGGTGGACTTTGTTCTTCATCTTCCCCAAAACGAAGCCAGTGCAGCAAGAAGGACCCAGGAGAGACCAGACGGGACTTTGCACTATGGAAGCAGAAAATTACTGTTGCAGCTGAGTGTGGTGGCTTAGGATGGCTGCTTCCTGGGGAAAAAAAACAGCTAAAGCCAACAACAAAGGGAAGATGGGCTGGGGAGAAGGCAGGCCAGTGCTCCTCACCCTCACCCCAAGTCTGAGCTGGGCGTTATCTGGGACGTTATATGCTAAAAAGCACCACATCTTTCTGCACCTCTACTTTTGGGTTTTAGTTTCTTAGGGCTGCTGTAACAAAGTGCCACAAGCTGGGTGACTTAAACAACAGAAATCTGTTGTTTCCGTTCTGGAGGCTGAAAGTCCAAGACCAAAACGACTGCAAGGTTGGCTCCTTTTGAAGGCTTTGGATAAATATTTGTTGCACACCTATTTTCTAGCTTCTGGTGGCTTATTGGCACTTTTTGGCTTGTAGATCCATCACCCATCTCTGCCTTCATGTTTACATGGATTCTCCTCCTGTGCGTTTGTGTCCAAATCCCCCCTTTTTACAAGGACATGTCATATTAGATTAGAGGCTCACCTTACTCCAGTATGAAAGATTTTTTTTCCCCAATATGACTAAATTTTAACTAATTTCATCCACAAAGAGTCTATTTCCAAATAAGGTCATGTTCTGAAGTGCTAGGGGTTGCTGCTGCTGCTGCTAAGTCGCTTCAGTCGTGTCCGACTCTGTGCGATCCCATAGACAGCAGCCCACCAGGCTTCCCCATCCCTGGGATTCTCCAGGCAAGAACACTGGAGTGGGTTGCCATTTCCTTCTCCAATGCATGAAAGTGAAAAGTGAAAGTGAAGTCGCTCAGTCGTGTCCGACTCTTCAGGATCCCATGGACTGCAGCCTATCAGGCTCCTCTGTCCATGGGATTTTCCAGGCCAGAGTACTGGAGTGGGTGCCATTGCCTTCTCCGGCTAAGGGTTAGGACTTCAAATGTAAATGGAGAAGGGGGAGGGGTTGCACAATTCAACTTGTCACAGGTGTGTTCCGTTGAAATTGCTGGAAAAACCTTGCCTCATCCCTGCTTAAGAACTTCTCCTGACTCTCAGCTACCTACAGAATAAAGTGCAAAGCCTGATGATCTGTGAGGGCTTTCACAATCTGGGCTGCACAAGCCTAACCGCCTCCCCTTCAGTGCCTCACCGCTCCCCCAAACTCTCTATCCCACACTGTAGCCCTCTGGAGGATTCCTGTTGAACCTCATATTCCCTGCCTTTTCGGCGGGCGCGGCTCCCTCCTCCCCAGCCGCATCCCGCTCCTCTGCTTGCACTTTCCTCCGCGTCTCTCAGGAAAGGCCTGGCGATTCAGAATGACTGGTGGAGCACCGAGGACCGTGTCTGCCCCCATTCTCCCCTCCTAGCACTCACATATGCGGTTCTCTCCGCTCTCCCGGGCCTTGCACAGTTTCTTGCCCTAAGAGCACCCACCCGAGAGTGGTTCAAAGACTCCCAAACCGAACTCTGGGTTTTCCGGCTCTTTACGGTTCGAAAGACTCTCACGCCCCCTGGAGGGCGGGACGCGAGCGCACAGGGACAGAGAGCAGCCACACTAACAGAGGGAGGCTTTATTCCCCTTTTCCCTGCGAGCTGACACTTTTTTTTTTTCCCCCTGCGGGGGTAAGGGAGGGGGTCAGGGTAGGGCCAGGACTAGACCCGAGCGAGAGCTCAGACCCCGGACCGTCCCCCAGGTGCCACGGACGAGGCGGCCTCAGAGGGACACCGGCGGCCGGAGCAGGGGCGCAGCGCTGGCTCTGCGCCTGCGCGGCGGCCCATGGTCAGGATGCCGGCCGCGTGGTTGCCGCTGGCCTGCAGGAGGCGCTGCAGCCGGCCCTGGAGGCCCGGGGGCCCGGGCCGCCGCTTGCCCAGCGTGAGGATGCCGGCCGCGTGATTGCCCGCGCCGTGCAGCAGCTCGTAGAGGCGCAGGAGCACGTCTTCTGACGGCAGCAGTCGGGCAGGGGCTGCGCGGCCGCCCCGGGTGACAGCAGCGCTGGCGGCAGCAACAGGAGCAGGAGCAGCAGCGTCACGGTGGCCCAGGAGACCTAAGGAAGGCGGAGACCGGGCGCTGAGGGTCGCCCGCAGGCCAGCCTCTGCGTCCGGGTCCTGCCCAGCTGGCTCCGCGCCCCCTCGTGGCCGGCGCTTCTCACTCGCTGTCGCCTGGCTTTCCTGCCTCTGTTCAAAGCTGTCTGAAGGGCTCTGTCTGACACGACTGAGCGGCTGAACTGACTGACTGACCTTAAGATCCAGCAGAGCATCTCCTCCAGTGAGCTCTTTGAAACCCCCTGGGCAGAATGAATCTCTCTCTCCTCTGGGTGCCCTTAGTCCCCTGTACCCGCATTAGAGCGCTGACCCCTCCATTTGAAACAGGCATGTCTGAATCTGGCCCAGAAGTTTATGGAGACTTTGCTCAGGGAAACAGAAGCCCCATTTATCTTCTCCTCCTACCCACAGAGGGCAAACACGGGAACATCAAGGACTGGCAGGATCCAGATTGTCGTTTTGACCGCCTGATCTCCTCCTACCCTTTCACGGGGCACAACGTTCTCACTTGTAAACTGGGTATTAAGTAATTCCTGCTGTGCAGGGCTGCTGGGTGGATGAGATAAGATGACAGGTGCAAACTGCACCTGATACATAGTAAAAGCTCGATACACATGAACTCTTAGGAGAACAGGGCACAGTCCAGTGTTACAGCTAAGGCAGATTCTCTGTCCAGGGTCCACCCTGCATCCTGCCTCAGAACCCATATAGGAAAAGACACTTTCAGCCTTCCTTCTAGCTCCCTGAGCAAGCATTCTCATTGTCCCCGGTCTCATTGCCCCTAAGTCACCCCTCCATCCTTGGGTCTTTACCTTTGTAGAGGAAGGATTCATGGTGTCTGGAGCTCAGAGTGGGGTAGCCAGGAAAGGTGGCTGCAGTGGTCCGAATAGCCAGGAACTTTGAGCTGTCAACTGCAACCCACTAGCAGGAGCCTGGGGTTTATAGTGCTCAGAGGTGGTAGGCGGGAATGGGGGGAGAGATGGGTGCTTGCATCTACTCCGGGAACAGACAAAGGCAAATCTAAGATTAGCCTCCCGCAGGAGTGCCGTCTCCAGGCTGGGCCCCAGGAATGACCGCCAAGGCGATCAGAGTCTTGAGTTGGATCTCTGTGCCCCTGGTCCCCCGCTTTGTCTGTCTGCCTGCTCCCTGGAGATGAGGCGGTCTCCAGGCACTAATGAGGCCACCTTGCTCCTAGGAATCTGGGAGCACAAAAGAGGTCTTGCCTGGGGGCTGGCGTGGGACAATGCATAGGGGGAGCTGCTAATTAAGGGCAGGAAAGGAAGCAGTCATGAGACCCACCCTCCATAGGATGTGTGTGTCTGGGGGAGGGCAGCCAGGCAACAGCCTCTCTCCCCTGCTTCTGTCTCTGCCCCTGGGACCTTTATGCTTCAGGGCCTTCTTCCTCTGTGGAAAAGGTGTTTTAGCTGACTTTCCCTCCCCTCTGGCTCTTCTTCCTTCTGCCCCTCCACCAACCTCCAAGATGGAGAACCTTGAAAAGCCACTCCTGGGTAGTGGAAGAACACCAGCCAAAACTGATGTTATCCTTCCACCTCGCCAGCTTTCTACCTGGTTGGACTGCCTCAACAGGATGGATTGAGTCCCATCCCACCACTGGCAGGAGGAGAGCCACCATGGGGAGAAGGACATGTGCCATCTCTAGGCTGGAGTTTCTCTTGTCTAGGGCACTGTCTACTGAGCACCGGTTCCGTGCCAGGCTCTGCTCTGAGTGCTGGAGTGACAGTGTGCATAAGATACTGCCTGGTTTTCTTTAAAAAAAAAATTATTATTATTATTTATTTATTGGCTGCCCTGGGGCTTCCCAGGTGGCACTGTGGCAAAGAATCTGCCTGCCAATGCAGGAGACACAGGTTGAATCCCTGAGTTGGGAACATCCCCTGGAATAGGAAGTGGCAACAACCCACTCCATATTCTTGCCTGGAAAATTCCATGGCCAGAGGAGCCTGGTGGACTACAGTCCGTGGGGTTGCAAAGAGTCAGACACGACTGACTAAGTGACTAAGCACGCATAGGCTGCACTGGGTCTTCATTGCTGCGCACGGGCTGTCTGTAGTTGGGTGCCAGGCGGTGGGCTACTCTTTGTCTCTTGGTTGCAGTGCTTGGGCTTCTCATTTCGGTGACTTCTCTTGTTGCAGAGCACGGGCTCTAGGCATGTGGGTTTCAGTAGCTGCAACTTGCAGGCTCAGTAGTTGTGGTTCATGGGCTTAGTTGCTCTGCTGCATGTGAAATCTTCCTGCGCCAGGGACTGAACCCATGTCCCCTGCATTGGCAGACAGATTCTTAATCACTGGACCACTAGGGAAGCCCTGGCCCAGTTTTGCTGGGAGGTGACCCAGCAAAAGTATAGCTCAATGGAGAGAGGACTCTGCAAAAGCCTTCCGTGAAAAGTCGGTTTCCATCAAGTAAGCTTGGGAGAGAAGGCTTTACTCAGAAGGGACAGCCTGAGCAGAGACCTAGAGGTGACCATGCTATACTCATGCAGGAAGCAGGGTGTGGTCCACTGATCACAACTTCTCTTAGAAGAGAGAGGTGGCTGGGCAGGTGAGTGAGGTCAGAGTGAGTCAAAGGGCCTTATCAGCTAAGCTGATTAGTCTTGATGGCACAGGTGCTGAGGGCACTATGGAAGGATTTTAGCAGTAAGGAGTCATGGGCTGAGGTGGGGGCCAGGCAGGTGGGGGCAGGGGCCTGGATTTGGAGTGTGGAATCCAGAAGTGGAAAATTCTTAAAGAGATGAGAATATCAGACCACCTTACCTGCCTCCTGAGAAATGTGTATGCAGGTCAAGAAGCAAGTTAGAACTGGACATGGAAAAATAAAAATTAATTAAAAAAAAAAAAAGAGAACTGGACATGGAACAACAGACTGGTTTCAAATTAGGAAGGGAGTACGTCAAGGCTGTATATGGTCACTCTGCTTATATAATTTCTATGAGAGTACATCATGAGAAACACTGGGCTAGAGGAAGCACAAGCTGGAATCAAAATTGCCGGGAGAAATATTAATAATCCCAGATATGCAGATGACACCACCCTTATGGCAGAAAGCAAAGAGGAACTAATGAGCCTCTTGAAAGTGAAAAAGGAGAGTGAAAGAGCTGGCTTAAACTCAACATTCAAAAAACTAAGATCATGGCATCCAGTCCCATCACTTCACGGCAAATAGATGGGGAAATAATGGAAACAGTGACAGACTTTATTTTCTTGAGCTCCAAAATCACTACAGATGGTGACTGCAGCCGTGAAATTAAAAGGTGCTTGCTCCTTGGAAGCAACCACCTTGACAAACTTAGACAGCATATTAAAAAGCAGAGACATCACTTTGCCAACAAATGTCCATCTAGTCAAAGCTATGGTTTTTCCAGTAGCCATGTATGGATGTGAGAGTTGGATCATAAAGAAAGCTGAGCCAAAGAATTGATGCTTTTGAACTGTGGTGTTGGAGAAGACTCTTGAGAGTCCCTTTGACTGCAAGGAAATCCAACCAGTCCCTCCTAAAGGAAATCAGTCTTGAATATTCATTGGAAGGACTGATGCTGAAGCTGAAACTCCAATACTTTGGCCACCTGATGGGAAGAACTGACTCACTGGAAAATACTCTGATGCTGGGAAAGACTGAAGACAGGAGGAGAAGGGGACGACAGAAGATGAGATGGTTGGATGGCATTACCAACTCAATAGACACGAGTTTGAGCAAGTTCCAGGAGTTGGTGATGGACACGGAAGCCTGGTACGCTGCAGTACATGGGGTTGCAAAGAGCTGGACACAATTGAGCAACCAAACTGAACTGGACTGATTCAGAAGTAGTAATTCAGAGTCTGAATCTGAGGCTTGGACTTCCCTGGTGGTCCAGTGACTAAACTGTGCTTCCAATGCAGGGGGCCCCGGGTTCAGTCCCTGCTCAGGGAACTAGACCCCCTATGCTGTAACTAAGACCCGGCCCAGAAAAATAAATAATAAATAAATATTAAACAAACGAACAAAGAATCTGAGGTTTGGCAGCTGATTGGGATCAGGTGCCACGTTATTTAGGAGGCGCTGCGAGGTTTGGATAAGACTCACGACCCTGCTGAAACTGAAGGCCAGCCCGTTTCCCCCGTGGTAAGATGGACAGTCAACCCAGATGGTCTCTGGAGCTGCTTCCTGCTGTGATTCTTTATGATTTGCAGTATAGGTCCTGCCCATGGAAGTGATTTGTGGGTTTGGGGCCAGGAAGGGAGACTTGTGCTAAGCCTGGGCAAGGGGAGTTGGGGAGCAGCCCCTCTGCACTTAGGGAAGGCCTGAGGGGGTGCTCAGTGTCTCCTAGGTTGACCTAGGCTGTGGTAGGGGTCCCCCAGGTCTCCAAGGGCACACACTCAGGGCCCACCCCAGCTTGGAGCAGAGGTTACAGGGAAAGCCCTGGTGTCCAGAATTGAAGCAGAGAGGGCAATCCAGGCTGCAGCAGGAGCAGAGCGAATGGGGTCTCTGGTTTCCCCAAAAGCAGACCCCAAGCCGAGATTCTGGGTGTAAGAAGTTTATTTGGCGGGTGGCCCTAGAAAGCACGTGGGAGGAAGGACAGGAGAAACAGGAAGAAAACCAGTAAGAACCGTGTTAACGAGAGGGTTACCACTGCGGGCAACTGGTGGGGACCCTCGGAGGGAGATGCTACAGAATACACTTCCGAGTTGTTCTACTGAGGGACAACAAAGCTGAGGTCTGCGGTCACCAGCCCCTGCTCCGTTCCAGCTGAGGGTCACTCCTGGGAGCCTGAACTTCCAACACTTCCAGCCTGCCCGGTGCACAGGCTGAGAAACACAGGCATTGCCAGCATGGATTGGAACTCCCGTGTCCTCTAGGGTGGGCTGGGGCCTCCAGGCGGGGCGCTGCTGGTGTCTGCTCTGTCCTTGAAGTCAAGTCCTCGGAACTGATGGACCAGGTTGGGCCTCCCTATGGGCAGCAGCTCTCATGGGCAGCTGTCAGCTGACATATGAAGACCCTGCCAAGGGCTCCACATCCAGAGGGGCCCCAGAGGAAAGAGCGAGGCAGCCCATGGGGGTGAATGGGGCCAGGGGCAGGCCTCAGCTCAGGACACCACCCTCCTCTGCAGGCACTGGGCCAGGGACCTGTGCCTGAGGACCCGGGGCATCTCAGGAGGGAAAGGGGCCGAGGGGCAGGCAGCGAGGGCTGCCCGCAGTTCCCTGAAGGCCCCCTGCCCCACCAGGTGGACTTGGGCGGGGCCCATGCTGCCCCGGAACCGCAGGTGCTTGTAGCGAGCGGAGGTTTCCTGAAGGCAGTGGTCAAGCTGGGGACAGAACGGCTCAAGTGAGGCTGATGTGGGGCTGGGTGGCATGTGGGTGAGGCGCGCACAGCTGTGCCCAGGGTATGCATGGCTAGAAGTTTCATGCGTACATGTGCGTCTGTGGGGCTCAACCCTCCGTTCCCAGAGCTCCAGGGAGGCTCTCCTCCTCTCCCCCGCCTCCCCACGACACACGGGGCAGTGTGCAGAGTCAAGGGGACATTCAGTTGTATCCTGTCCCTGTCTTCGGCTTACCTTGTCTCGATTTTCCTCTGACAAGTTCCTCAGCCCCTTTAGTGCCACAAATACCTCATAGTGGGGAGCGGAGCCCTCAGAGGAATCTGCGGACAAACCGCCTATTACAGACACATGTTTTGTGAATGGGGCATCTTCGAAAGCCCAAGCCCACTGCCCCTACTCCAAGATTCACAGGGGAGAGGAGTTTCTTGGCAAGCAGTGGGGTCAATGGAGAGGAAATGGGTAGAGACTGCAGCAGGACGGAGCGGGGTTAGATATGTAGAAGGACTTTTGTTAGGAGCAGCAGAAAAGGCTGGGTCTTTCCTCCTTCCTAGAGGTCTCCCAGCGGGGTGGGTATGGGTGAGGGATAGTCAGCCAGTGGAAAAGCTTACCCAGAATCCTGCTCTCCACCCAGCCATGGTCCAACAGCTTGGCCCCCGGCCACTGCCCCACGGCCCGGCCCAGGGCCTCAGAGAACACGTCCTCACAGTGTCTTCGCCTCGAACACTCAGGGTCTGGCCCAGCCTGGGGAGAAGTAAGCAGGAGGCAGAGGAACCCAGGGCACAAGCATGGTCCCTCAGTGACCCGGGGGGTGACTTACCTGCAGATGAATTTCACGACCGGACACTGATTGTAGACACCCGCTACTTGTACCACATCACCGAGCCGGCACCTGATGGGGAGGGAGTGAGGATGAGGTCAGGCCCAAGGGCCCATTAACTTCAACACCATACGCATGGCTTTTAACCGTTTCGCCAGCGTAGGGAGACGTGGGCAGGCAGGTGCTCACCTGGTGAGGCTGGCGTGGTTGGTCAACACCAGCTCGTACTGCTTGCCCTTCTGGGCCTCCGCCAGCAGGACAGCGGGGGTAGCCTCTTCCCAAGTTCCTTCCTTGAGTGGGAGCAGCTCAATAAATGGGGCTCCAGGGGGCAGAAGGTACAGGCCATGGGGCTGCTCTGGCCACAGACTCAGGCCCAACACCCCTGTGGGGAGCAAGCAGCCTCTTCATATGCTAGGCAATCCCCCAGGCCCCAACCCTCTGAGCATCTGATCCCCCTGCTGCCCCTCCACTCCATCCTTCCTGGCTCCCTCTGCTTCTAAGGCCCTAATTGAGAAGAGGCAGTGGTTCTGGAGGTGATGAACCTGGAGAAAATGCTGGTGTGGCATAAATCTGTGTAAGTCTCTTAACCTCTCTGAGCCTCAGTTTTTTCATCTGTAAAATGGAGCTAGTGTTGGGGAAGAATCAATGAGATGACTATATAGGGCTTGCTGCAGTTCATGGGGTCGCAAAAAGTTGAACACAATTTAGCAACTCAACAACGACAACTTGGCAGCTAGCTGTGTGCCCCTCACCAGCCTTGAGTCTTGCTGACCTCCAGAAGCAGCATAAGCGGGTGAGAAGAAGGTGAGCCCTTGGCACCACAAGGCCCCCAGGGCGGCCACAGCGTCAGCCTGGCCTCCTGCATCCAGAGTCACCACCACCTGCAGTTTTGGCCAGAGCCGAAGGGCAGTCCTCGGGTTCCCTGCTCCAGGGCCTCCCGCAGCTCAGCTGCCCGTCTTGGGAGAGGTGCTCCTGGGTTCCCAGCAGCAATGGCCTCAGCCAGCTCTTCCCCATGGGCCTCCAGGTCCAAGAAGACATCTAGGAGCTCTGCTGCCGTCCCAGCTTCCAGAGCCCGCAGCCCTGGGGACCTCAGTGCCTCCAGGAGCAGGACCCTTGGGTCCTTGGCTCCAGTGGGGCTCACCAGTCCCAGGGCATGCCAAGGCCAAGGGAGGGGGTGGGGCCAAGGGGAGGAAGCAGTTACACGAGCCGTGCCTCCTGGAGCCAGCACTTCCGGGTAGGCCTTGTTTAGGGCTGCCAGACCCAGCAAGGTGGCCTGGAGGGAGACAAGAGACAGTGTTGGCCCTGGGCCTGAGCGAGACTCTGAGCCCCCAGATATATATATACTTTTTGGTCACCAGGGATTGAACCTGCACCCTCTGCACTGAAAGCGGGGAGTCTTAACCACTGGACCATCACGGAAGTCCCCCAGTTTTGTTTTGAGGTTTTTGTTGCTGTTGTTGCTGTTTGCCTTTTTCCCATCCTGATGGGAGGCTTTGGCTCCACTTAGGGACCTCTGATAGGGTTGGGTTCCAGCCTTCCCCGTTTACCTGCAGAGAGGCCTCACCATGGTACCGGTTTGAGGTGGGGGGCAAGGGCTGTCTGCCACTTTCTTCCTCCTGGGCCTGGCTGGCCTTGGTCAGAGGGAGATGATTCCGGAAGGTGCTTATATCTGTAACCCCAAAGACATCATAAAATCCCCATGAAGCCAGTTTCCCAAGGGTTCAAACCAGACTGGTGAGACCCTCGGCAAAGGAATCCAGAACAGGCCTGAGGGGAGAGAGGCTATCAGGGGCCAGGATGGCAAAATTCATCTTGAACAATCCAGCCTCGGTAGGTTCTCTGGGTCAGACCTCTCTCTGTGCTGGCGGTAGAAGGGGAAAGTGTGGTCTTTGGTTCTGGAATCTGACTCTCCTGTGGGATTTCCTTCTCTTGGGCCACTTCCCCAGACCCTGGGAAACACACCTGTGCTCCCTCTGAGGGGCCAGCAGGGACCCTGGGCTCTGCGCAGACACCGCCTCAGGGCTTGCTGCTGGCTCTGGCCCGCACTCAACGTGCTCCACCTTAGTCTCTTCTGCTGCCAGGCAGCTGCCCAGCACAGGGCTCCCCACGCCACACGGTGCTGGAGGTGGACAAGCCAGGACTGCCTGGCATCCTGGGACCACGGCCGCCACAGGAGCATGGCCAGTGGCAGCAGCAGCAACAGGATCATCAGCAGCAGCATCTCCAAGCAGCTCCTGGAAGGAGGAAGGTACTGGTACTGCAGGGAGGAGGGGAAACCCATTTCCTCCCCTCACTCTGCTGAGTATAGGAAAATCAAGTTCAAAGGGAAGTTGGGGAAGAAGCCTGGACCCCTGTCAGGCACGTGATGTGGAGGAGACAACGGCAAGGCTTTGGGGTCACACTGACCTGAGTTCGGATCCTGGCTCTACCCCTGGGACACTCAGTCAGCTGCTTTGGGCCCTGTACCCTTGCCCCACCTGTAAAATGGAAATAATGATACCCCTGAGAAGGAGCACGGAAAACACGGCAGAGCATCTGGCTCAGAGCAGTTACGTAACTGACCACAGGTCTGGTCTACTCCCGAGAGGCTCTGCTCTGTCCAGGATCCACCCTGTCCCAGCATCGTGTCCCTTCCCCGCCAACCCCCACCCCCCTACAAGCCCTGAGCCCCTAGCAGTGGTTCCACGTCCCACAGGCACCTGTCACAGCCCACTTGTGCCTCTGCGTGGCACCCAAGGGCCCCTCAAGGCTCCGGAACAGCCTTAGTTCACAGCTAGCCAGAAAGATGGAGCCCAGGCTTTAAGGGGAAGTCCTGCCTCTCGGCCTGGGGGTGGAGCTGGAGGCGGAGTCGGGGGAGCTCTTAAAGGGACAGGTTGCCTAAGGGCCGCGGTGCTGGGTGGATAGCCAGAGCAGAGTGGTCCATAGGGTTGCAAAGAGTCAGACACGACTGAATGACTTAGCATGCAGAGTGGTCCTCAGACTCGTGTCGGTGAAGGAAGAGAAACCTGAGTGCAGAAAAGAGTGTCTCACATCAGCTTGAGCGGGGAGTGGGCACATCCCATCCTGGAGCAGGTGCGAACTTGAGCACTGTCAAAAAGCAACATTTTTTCCAGTCTAGAATTGCCCTCCACAAAGGTAGTAGAGAAAGAAAATCCTTTTGCTATTGAATAAACATTAAAGCAGCGTGTGACGCATCACAGGCGAACTACTGGGACCGCGAAGACAGAAAAGAATCTCATTCTCCCCCCTCCTTTTTTTTGCAGTTATAATTTATTAACTTGTCATCCTGATTTTGTATGGGCTTAGTTTCTTTTTTTATTTTATTACCTTTTTATTTTTAGCTTTAAAAATATTTAATTGGAGTATAATTACTTTACAATGTCATGTTAGTTTCTACTGTACAACAAAGTGAATCAGCTATATGGATACATATACCCCCTCCCTGTTGAGCCTCCCTCCCTTCCCCCCATCTCACCCCTCACCAACTCATCACTGAGCACCCAGGTGAGGTCCCTGTGCTATACAGCAGCTTCCCACTAGCCATCTCTTTTACACATGGTAGTGTATATATGTTGGACTTCGAAGGTGGCACTAGTGGTAAAGAACCTGCCTGACAATGCAAGAGACAAAAGAGACACAGATTCGATCCCTGGGTCAGGAAGAACTCCTGGAGGAGGTCATGGCAACCCACTCCAGTATGCTTGCCAGGAGAATCTCATGAACAGAGAAGGCTGGCAGGCTACAGTCCACGGCCTCACAAAGAGTCAGATATGACTGACGTGACTTAGCACGCACGCACACATTGTACATAAATGTTAGTGCTACTTTCCCAGGTCATCCTACTCTCTCCTCCCTGTGTCTGCATGACCGTTCTCTATGTCTGTGTCCTGCCAATAGATTCATCAGTATCACTCCCTTTTAAAGCTAGAGCCCAACAGACAGTCTGTCAACACATGTTCTCGATAAATAACTTTCCTGGTAACTGGGGTCCCCACCTGTGTTAGTTTATTGGGTTTATCCCAGGAAACACAAACTTCTCCCATCTTGATGGCAAGAGGTAGTTTTGCAGCTTGGAGTGAGGTGCTCTCCAGAGCTCGGCTGTCCCTGCTGATACTGAAAGACTTGAGAAGCTGTGCTCAGGATGGTGATCTTCTGTCCCACGTGAAGCCCTCTCTCCCCCTGTGTTCTCCACTCAGGCTCTCAGACACTCTCCCTTCACCCTCAACTGCCGCATCATATTGCAGTCTTTCTTCTCAAAACTGAGCTTTTAAAAATCTTATATACTTATTTCTTTTAGGCCACGCTGCTTTCGGGATCTTAGTTCCCTGATCAGGGATTGAACGAGGGTCCTTAGCAGTGTAAGAACTTAGCAGTGTAATTCACTGGACCACCAGGGAATTCCCATCACAGCTTAACGCTTAAAGTGTGCAATTCAGTGGTTTCTAGTGTATTCATAGGTATGAATGCCAACAGTCAATTTTATAACTTTTTCATCACCATGGAAGTAACCCTAGATCCTTTAACTATTAATCCTCAATCCCTTCCCACCTTCCATGCCCAGCCCTAAGCAACCACAAATATACTTTCTCTGTATGTAGATTTAACTATTCTGGATATTTCATGTAAGTGGAATCATATAATATGTGATCGTTTAAGTCTGGCTTCTTTCATTTAACATGTTTGCAAAGTTCTTCCATGTAGTTCATTCTTTTTATCGCCAAATGATGTTTCATCATATGGATGAAACTCACTTGATTATCCATTCATCAGTGGATAAACCTGGGTTATTTCTGCTCTTTGACTATTGCGTATATTGCTATTATGAATGCTAGCGTACAAGTTCTTCTGTGGATATATATATCTTCATTTTTCTTGCATAAAAATGGAATGCAAGGGGTTCACTGTGTTCCAGTGAGTGGAATGGCTGGGTTGTATAGTAACTGGAACTGCTAAACTGGTTTCCAAGGAGGCTTCACTATTTTACGTTCCCATCACCGTATATGAGGGTTTCAGTTTCTCTACATGCTTGTCAACACTTGTTATTATCTGACCTTTTGATTATAGCTATTCTGCCCTCCTCATTCATCCATTTGAGTGAGATTTTGCATTTTCCTAATGACTAATGATGTCACACCTTTTTGTGTGTTTATTGGCCATCTGTGTACTTTCTTGGGGAAATGTCTTACCAGATTCTTTACCCATTTTTAACTGGACCACTTGTCTTTTTATTATTAAGTTGTAAGAGTTCTTTATATATTTTATATACAAGTCCATATATCAGATATATATGATTTGCAAATACGATTTTTCTCCTATGTTATGGGGTATTTTTCCATTTTTTTTTTTGACTC
Source organism: Aepyceros melampus (assembly GCA_006408695.1). Lineage (NCBI taxonomy): Eukaryota > Metazoa > Chordata > Mammalia > Artiodactyla > Bovidae > Aepyceros > Aepyceros melampus. Next base: position 212,320 of record SJXQ01001199.1, read on the forward strand.
GGAGTAAAAAAAAATCTTTTAAAAATCTTTTAAAATTTCATTTTTAAAAACTTGTTTTTTAACTGGAATATCATTGCTTTACAATGTTGTGTTAGTTTCTGCTGTACAACATGAATCAGCTATAAATATACGTATATCCCTCTTGAGCCTCCCTGCCACCCCAGATCCCACACCTCCTTTTACTTTCTTGATAGTGTCCTTGAAGCGCACATTTTTTAGCTTTATTTGTTTATTTACCTGCTGGATCTTCATTGCTGCGCGCAGGCTGCTCTCCAGCTGCGGTGTACGGGCTTCTCACCACTGTGGCTTCCCTTTTTGTGGGGCACAGGCTGGAATGCTCGTGGGCTTCAGTAGCTGTGGTGCACGGGCTTACTTGCCCTGTGGCATGTGGAGTCTTCCCAGACCAGGGCTTGAACCCGGTCCCCTGCAATAGCAGGTGGATTCTTAACCACCGGACCACCGGGAAAGTCCAAAATATTTGACTCTGATGAAGCTTAACAACCTATTTTTTTTCTTTTGTTGCTTATGCTTTTGGAGTCATATCTAAGAACATATTGTCAAATTTGAGGTCATGAAGATTTACCCTTATATTTCCTTGGCTTTTACTTTTAAGTCTTTGATCCATTTTTCTTTTTATTGTAGTAAAATACACATAAGAGTTACCATTCAACTGTATTTAGTTATCCATTTCAGTGTCATTAAGTACGTTCCCATTGTTGTGAAACCATCACCATCATCTCTCTCCAAAACTTTTCATCTTCTTAAAGTAAAACTCTGTGCTCATCAAACAATAACTCCCCACTGCTCCTTCCCACAGCCTTTGAAAACCATCACCCTATTTGCTGTCTTTATGAATTTGACTACTCGAGGTGCCTAATATAAGGGGAATTATACAATATTTGTCCTTTTATGTCTGTCTTATTTCACTTAGCATAATGTCTTTGTCCATGTGGTAGCATGTGCCAGAATTTAAGGAAGGAAATATACTATATATATATATATGTATACACACACACACACACACACACACACACCATATTTTGTTTATCCACTCATTCATTGATGGACATTCACTGTTTGGCTATTATGAATAACGGTGCTATAAACACAGGTGTACAAAGATCTGAGTCCCCCCTTTGAATTCTTTTGAGAATGTTCCCAGAAGGTGAAGTGCTAAACCATATGGAAATTCACACATTTACCTTTCTGAGGGACCACCATACTATTTTTACAGCAGCTGCACTATTTTATGAGCCTACCTGCAATGCCTAAGGGCTTCAGTTTTTCTACATCCCCTCAACAGTTGCTGTTTTCTGAGTTTTTGGTTCTTGTAGTAGCCAAGCCAATGGGTATCTCTTTTTGGGTTTGAATTGCATTTCCCTAACAACTAAGCATCTTTTTGTGTGCTTGTTGTCTACCTGTGTATCTTCTTTGGAAAAATGTCTATTCACGTCATGTTCCCATTTAAAAGTTTTTGTTGTTGAAGGGTTCTTTATGTATTTTGGCTATTAATCCCCTATCAGACATATGGTTTGCAAATATTTTCTTCCATTCTGTACGTCACCTTTTCACTCTGCTCACAGTGTCTTTCTTCTTCTTCTTTTTTTTCTTCTTTTTTTAAAAGTACTTATTTTTTTGGCTGACTGGGTCTTAGTTGTAGCATGTGAGATCTTTAGTTGCAGCATGCGACTTTTATTTTCAGCCTGTGGGATCTAGTTTCCTGAGCAGGGATTGAACCCAGGCCTCCTGCATTGGAAGCATGGACTCTTAGCCACTGGACCACCAGGGAAGTCCCAATAGTGTCTTTTGATGCACAATTAAAACAATGTTTTTGGCTGTGTCATAGTGCCAAAATGCTTAGTTGCAGCACTGTGGGACCTTAGTTGCCCAACCAGGCATTGAACCTGGGCTTGGTTCAATGAAAGCTCAGAGTCCTAACCACTGGACAGCCAGGGAATTCCCAAAAGCTTTTAATTTTGATGAAGTCCAATTTACCTTCTGCTGCCTATACTTTTAGTATCATGGCCAAAAAAATCATTGCCAAATCCCATGTCATGAAGCTATGTTTTCTTCTTTGAGTTTTACAGTTTTAGCTCTTACATTTAGATCTTTGATCCACTTTGAATTGATTTTTATATGTGATGTAAGGTACGGTTCCAAATTCATTCTTTCACATGTCCCAGCACTCTTTGTTGAAAAGACTATTCTTTTCCCACTGAGCGGTCTTGGCACCCTTGTCAAAAATTTGTTGACCACAGACACATAGGTTTCTTTCTAGACTCTGAATTCTATTCCACTTATCTATAGGTCTATCCTGCCAGCACTACACTTCATTGATTACTATTTCTTTGTAGTAAGTTTTGAAATTGCTAAGTGTGACTACTTCAACTTTATTCTTCTTTTTCAATTGGTTTTGTAAGAGTGTATGGTCTGGTTTTCAGATATTTGTGAATTTTCCAGGGCATCTGATGAAGCTGATCAACACCATTAGTCATCAGGGAAATGCAAACTAGAATTGACTCAAGTCATGTCACATTCCACTAGGATGGCTATAATCAAAAAGGTCAAAAAATAGCAAGTGCTGGCAAGGATGTAGAGGAATTAGAACCCTCATGTAAAATAGTGCAGCCACCTCGGAAACCAGTTTAGCAATTCCTTGTTTCTGGCCCAGGTAAAAGGTTTCCTTGTTTAGTGAGTAGCTGGATTATTTTGTGAGTCTGTCTGCTCCCCACTGCCCACCCTGCTACACAGTGTGGAGCCTCTGATGTTGCTCCTTAGGTGGGTGCAGACCTGAGCTAAGCCCATAGTCACCCTGGCATGACAGTGACTTTCAAGGACCTCTCTGTGTCTCTTTCCCTGACCACACCCAGCTGTTAAAACTACACGAATTGCTGGCTGATCTGCCAACAATGCCCTGGGGAATAAATGACTCCACAAATTGACCCAATCAAATGCAGGCTTCTTTGAAGGGATAGTTTCAAAGGTCAGTATTTGAGATTTGTTCTGACCCCGAGAGAGAAAGTTCCTTCCTGCTTTACCTTTCCCCATTTCTAGCAAACGAGCCAGTTCAGTTTAGCCTCTGTCTCCAATGACGCTATGGGTTTCCTGCCAATAGCCTTTCCCCACAACCTCCAGTTTTTGAGAGCACAGTTAAGCTTGAGCTTGCAGATGGAGTCAGTTCCCTGTTTTAAACCTGCCTCTTCTCTCTGGAGCAAAATCTCTGAGTCTTAGCTCTGGCATTGTGGGTATGATGATGGCACACTTCTGAATGACGGGCCCACTTCAAAAGCTGAGTGCTCAAACTTCACTAGCGGTCCAGCGGTTAAGACTCTACGAGCTTCCAATGCAGTGGGTGCAGGTTTGATCTGTGGTTGAGGAACTAAGATCCCACACACAGCAAGGTGCAGCCAAAAAAGGGGAAAAAAAAAACCTGAGGGGTAGGGTGATCAGTAGCCTCAGTCCTCCTGGCCTGCCTCTCCCATGGTAGAATCACTACCTTATGGACCTGGGCAAATGTGATCAGGGCTCCAGGACTCTCAGCAGCACTGGCCCAAGGTAAAGTGTCCATCCTACCAGAAGGGGCCAAGCAGAAGGGAGTACCTTACCTTTCAGCAGCATCACCCAGAACTTAGCATCAGCTACAGGGGTCTGGGGGCAGGATGAGAAATGCTGGCATCCTGGCTTTCCCAGATGATAACCCTCTGACCGGGAGCTATGGGGAGAGGGAGCTCTGGTTCCTGGCTGCACTGGTCTGGAGTTTCTGTCCTTCTGGGTCTTGGTTCACACAGCACGCTCACTCTTCTTACTGCATCTTGAGTTTTCTTGAGTAAACATTTCTTCATTTGCTGTATACCCTTAGGAGACTTCAGACAGGTGGGTTTAAGAAGACAACTGTCCCAGTTTCACCGTGGGGGTGGGTGTGTAGAGCTGTTGGTGCTGTCACAGCAGGAGTGGAACTCCTGTCGCTCTTCAGTGCTCGGCAACTCAGCCTGGCTCCCTATCTTTACAGACTGTGCTTACCAAGGTCATCAACAGCCCCTTTAGTGCCAAACCCAGACAGTATTCCCAGTTGCTATGTTTGACACTGTCACCCTTCCCTGGGCTTTGTTAGCTGTAGCCTTTCAGATTTTCCCTACCTCTTCCATCATTCTTTTTTTTTTTTAAACCTTACCAGTGATACTTTTTTTTTTTGAAGATTTATTTGTTTTGGCTGTGGTGGGTCTTTGTTGCTGCACGTTGGCTTTCTCTAGTTGTGGCGAGTGGGGCTACTCTTTGCTGCGGTGCGCAGGCTTCTCACTGCTGCAGCTTCTCTTGTTGCAGGGCACGGGCTTTAGGAACCTGGGCTTCAATCGTTGCAGCGTGCGGTGTACAAGCTTATTTGCTCTGCAGCATGTGGGATCTTCCTGAACCAGGGGTCAAACCAGTGTCCCCTGCATTGCAAGGTGGACTGTTAACTACCAAACCACCAGCAAAGTCCCCAGTGACACTTAAAAAAAAAAATTTCTTTGGCCGTGCCGGGTCTTAGCCGTAGCACACAGGATCTCTGATCTCATTGTGGCATGAGGGATCTTTAGTTCTGGTATGTGAACTCTTAGCTGCAGCGTGTGGGATCTAGTTCCCTGACCAGGTATTGAACTCGGGGCCCCCTGCATTGGGAGCTGAGAGTCTTAGCCCAGGGTCACCAGGGAAGTCCCCTGAACACGCTGATTTTAAAGGATGACCTTTCTAACAGGAATAGGAGATAAAGACTATCATCTAATTTTCAAAACCTCATGTGAACAGAAAGGTAAGAAATGCCCCCATTAGCCACCAAAGCTGGTGACACACACACGCTCTGAGGCAGCCAACGCCCAACTAGTTCCTTTTTTCACAGTCACACTGATGATTTCAAGTATTTCCCCATCAAAACCACCCTATCTCAGCACCTGGCAGAACGAAATAAAAAGAGCACTCCATATTGTCCACTGAGAGGAAGTATTTATTTGTAACATAAAATACACAATTTCGTGACTATCCCAAATTGTACACAATACTTTTTTTGGGCGGCTATATACTAATCTGCGTCAAGACTAAAATATGTATCTGAAATAATTTCACAAAGTTTTATAAAGAAAAATTATAAAAAAGTATGCTGCTATTTTAAGTTATATTCACTTTTAGTCTCCCCCTTCACCCGCCACAAAGCCCTGCACACACCGTACATTGAAACGTTTTGATGACTTGTGTGTGTGTGTCTGGGAGCGAGCGAGCGAGGGGCCGAGGCAGTCGAGACTTGCCGTCGCCTCTCCTTGTGGTTTGCAGAACAGGGAGGAGAGAGAAGCTGTATGCAGACAGTGAGCGTGCCTTTCAGTCACAATCTCTCCTATCAGGAGACACGGTCTCAGGAAAACTGAGGACAGCTCAGCCATGGGACATGCACAGGAACCCCCAGGCTCCAGGCAGCCACTCTCCTGGGCACTCGTTCTCCCTAGCCCTGTGCTAACTAGGCAGTGAGAGCTCTGCCCTTGGCATGCCTGGGGCTGGGCCAGCCGCTCATCTGAAAGTGTGTCACTCCCTGCCCCGGGGTTGCTGGGACCACCAGGGTTGGCACTCACGGTGCCTGGGTGACAAGGGCAACTAGGCTTCCTTTCCACCTTTCCCCAACACGCCCATCCTCGGTAAGGGGGTGGAGAGGGGGAGGAGGGGATTTTAATCAAATCTTGAAGATATAAGGGGCTGGTACGTCAGTGCTGGTATCCATGGAGGGGTCAGCCTGGTCATCAGAGGCAGAGACAGTCACCGCCCGGCATAGAAAAATATTGATAAATCAGTGTACGAAACTAAGCTAGGGCAAAGAGCAGCTTTTAAAAAGTCATCTTCCAATAAATATTTACTACAGAGAAATATTTTCCTTTAACATTAAAACACTGATAAATTCAGAAGTTAATTTTGTAAAAAAAATATGTTCATTTCCCCACATGTATAAAAATAATGTTTTTAGGGCCATTCCCTCTTGGATGTGGTCAGGCCCTTCTTTTCGAGGGGAGCTGGGGTGACCTTAAGGCTTAAACCCCAGAGCTATACCTGCCTCCCCCTTTGCCCACCTGCCTGCCACAGCCCATTCCTTCCTTCTGGTGTAAAGCTATGGAAGAAATTTTGGACAAAATTATGCTGAGGATTTTTTGTTTTGCTTTGTTTTTGCAGCTTACCAAACTTCCCAGCAAACCTGCTGACTGCGTTTCCCCAAATTACCCCAATGCTGACACCCAGCACCCTGCCCAGGTGAGCAACACACAGGTCCTGGGTTCAGCCCACACTCTAGCCACCCACTCCCTAAGACACTGGGTGTGGACAGTGAAGGGAAAAGACGTGACCTGCGGCGAGTCAAAGGCACAGGCCCTGATGCAGGGAGAGAGAATTCCAACGTCAAATTAGGCTGAGAAGGGGAAACCAAGAAGTCCCGATTCAGAAACAAAAACACAAGTCAACATCTGCAAAAAGCCATTATCAATGTGCCTTTAGAAAACCTTGCTCACGCCTCCACCAGCGCAGAGGAGGGCGGGCAGACTGATGGCTGTTCCTGGGGAACAAGGCGACATTCTCAGAGCCCATGAGCCAGGGCCGGGCCGTTCAATCCGGCCACGACATAAAGGACATCAACACTGTGAGCGCTGGTTATGCGACCCTCGTGTCTTTCCTCTCCTTCATCAAACGTGTCTGCACATGTATACACACACAGGAACTAAGTGGCAATTCCACGGGGCGTGGGAGTGAGCGTGGGAGGCAGAGAACAGAAGATGGGCTACCAGTTATTTAGAAACCACTACCCACCGCCAAAGCCACGACTTCCCTTGCCCCAGCCACTACTGTATGTCCCTCCTTTTCCCATCCCAACCCAGGAAAATGGGGCTTGGGGGAGAGGGAAGGACGGAGGATTGACCTCCTTTATCACAAGGCAGTTTCTACGTTTCAGAAGAAAAGCAGAGACCATCACGGTTATAGATCAAGGGCTTGGCAAACACGGTGACACAGATTCACCAGACGGGAGGTGTTTCCACCTCCCTCTGTCCTTCCCTCACTTGAAGAGCCACGTGTCAGAGCCACTGGACCTCAAGACACATGGCCCAGTTCCAGGGTTCATGGAACTAGCTGCTATTCTGCACAAGGTTAAAACAGCCAGAGCCTCTGTCTGCGGCCCCCGTGCTGCAGCTAAACTCTGGACAGTAAGGGGGAGAAGCAGCACAGCGTGCCATTGCACACTCACACACACACACTCGCACGCCCTTCACTGGTGCCACCACGCACAGAAACACTAAAGTCACAACTAGTATTAACACTTCACATTATGAGTATTGTTTCCAAGGAGAAGCGATTCATGGAATTAAAACATCCACAGAAGCAACTCCTCTGACGAGGATGAAGAAGCTGGAGATGGCGACAGGGCGGGGGGTGGGGCATCACGACTGCGCGTGGGGCATCCACTGACTGTCCATGGGTCGGCCTAGGAGCTCCTCCACACGCCGCGCCACGTCGATCGTGTCGTCCAGATCGAAGTCACCATCGTTGTCAAGGACGGGGTCGGGGCTTGGGAGGAAAAGAGGAGAGGTTGAGGGAAGGGAGAAGTCAGAGGCCACCAAGGAGCAGGAGAGACCACCCTGCACCCCACCAGGTGAGCGGCTCAGGCTGCCTGTACCCTTGGCCCAGGCCTGGCGGGCACCTAGTAAGGTGACCTGAACCCTGGGGCAGAGTCGGTTGCCAGTCGGTTGGACACAGTCACCCAGACTAAAATGCCCAGCCTACCTAGCCTCAACACGGGCTGCCCGCACATACTTAAAACCCATC
>SJXQ01001199.1:220425-284032 GCA_006408695.1 Aepyceros melampus
CGTGCCTGAACCTGCCTGCCTGGGTAGTCTCAGACCCAGACCAGCCCTGGTGTCCTTGCCCATCAGTCCTCTGGGCACCCAGCCTGAGGCCAGGTGCCCAATTCCTCCCCCCGAAGCTGCATGAGAACACAACCTACTTCTGTGGGTACATGTTATAGTGAGGCTGGGGGCACACGGCTGGGGAGGGAGCCTGGTCCATGTAGGTGGCGCTGCCTCCGGCAGAGTCTGCAGAGGCGCTCACAAACCTGTGGGAGGAAGTAGAGCCTTAGCAAGGGGTAGTGGGGAAGGAGCACTTTTGTATCTTTCTCGGGTGGGGAAGGACAAAGGGCCCACTAAGCCTGGGGCTTTGGCTGTGGGAGCCAGGCCCTGGGTACCAGGTCCCCTCATAACCAAGGCCCAGTTCCCTCCCCAGGGCTGGGCCAGGTATGTGTGTGGGGGGAGGTGGTAGGGGGTGAAGAGAGCCAGGTGGAGGTGCAGGGAGGAGATAAGAGGCTGCAGGAGACCAGAGCTGGACCCGGACACTTACTCAGGGACCACTTGCTTGATCTGTGGCTTCACGTATCCATCCACTGCTTTAGCTGCCGAGGAGGGAAGGTGGTGATGAGAACCAAAGTTCTTAAGTGAAATGAAGATGCAGTCTCCCTTAAGAATCCCATCTTTTCTTAGGATAAGACACAATCACCTCATTTTATCTTAGGATTTGGTACAAGCGTGTCTTTCATTTTTCTCTCATTTCTTTTGGTCTTACAGTGTGGCATGCAGGGTCTTAGTTTCCCAACTCAAGATCGAAACCATAACCCTTGCATTGGGAGCATGGAGTCTTTTAAAATAATTCATAAGTTTTAGCTTAGTTGTGGCATGTGGGATCTAATTCTTTGATCAGGGCTCAAACCTGGGCCCCCTGCATCAGGAATGCAGACTCTTAGCCACTGGAGCACCAGGGAAATCCCACAAGCACATATTTTAATTCATTAGGAAGACCCAGGAGAGGAGAAGCCTCAATACGGACCCTTGAAGTTAAGACAGCTTCCAAGTTGGCTGGATGTGTTAATCCATTCTTCAAACCATAAAAAAGGTAAACTTCAACACAGATCTAAACCAAGCATTAACTGCACACTCACTGTAAAAAGAAAACACATCTTCAAAAGTTTCAAGCTGCAGATACAGAAGGACTGGCAACGGAACGAGGACCACCATGGGGAGGTCACAACTGGACAACTTCTCAATCATACAAGGAAGAACGCTGTCACCACCGGAACTCTAGAGAAACAGCCTCGGGAGGCCCTGACTTCCTTGTCACTGGAGGTGCTCACATGCAAGGTGGACCAACACTTGCCAGGAAAAATCTAAGTATCACTAAGTATCCTTACTCAAGGATCCTGGGAGTTACTCTAGCTCTGAGCTTCTGCTCTTTTAGGAAATGGAAAGCTTCTCTGTCAGGTGTCTGCGTCTTCTTTGTGTGGGTGTCTGGACTTGGGAGTCATGTGATGGCCGTGCCTCCCAGTGGGTGTCGTTTCTGCTGCGTGGCTGGTTAGAAAAAAAGCACTGCTGCTGCAGGGCCTCACTCTCCACAGCATCCTGGCCGGGATGTGGCAGGCTAGGGATCACCCGAGGGGATAAGGCAGAGTCACCTTCTCAAAGGGCTGGTTATGGAAACCCAGCTAAGGTCGGTAGTAGGACTGTGATAGTCTGAAGTCGGGGAAGTCTTGTTTCCGGGGTGTGTGAGGAAGGCAGCAAGTATGTCTTAACTCTATTAGGCAGCGAAGATTCCGCTGAGGTCAGAAGCATGACTCAGTCTAAGAGACTGAATCGCGCCATGGGTCACACATCGCTTGTTATCCTGACCTGCTTCTTCTGGGGCTTCAAATGTCAGCGGCTGCCTTTTCATAATATCTCATGCTTTTTGTGCTTTACTGTCTATAGAGAATTTTATAGAATGGCAGAAAAGACAAGAAACAAAGAAATGCTGTAAAAATAACATTTGAAAACCTAGATTAGCTGGGCTCATAAAAAGAAGCAGTGGCAGGTTTAATCCAAAATACCACATAAGTCTAAAAATATTTGGCTTACTTCCCCACCTAGAAATATAACCAGGTGGGAAGGCATGCTACAGAAGGCAGAATCTCTAAAGGAAAAAGGTCAACAGATGGGGCTATGTAGAAAATACACATCTTTGCACTTCAGCAAAACAAAACCTAAATGTTAAAAGAACCATGAATGACACAAAGAAAAAAATCTCTGCTATATATGATAAAGGCTTTATTTACTATATAAAGATCCTTGCATGCTACTAAGGAAAAAGGAACTCCAAAAGAAAAAGGAACAAGGAATTGGAACGTACAGGAAAAATACAAATGGCCAATAATGTGGAGGTTAAGAAGCACAGGCTAGACTGAGCTCAAACCCTGGCTTGGCCTCTTCCTAGCTGCGAGACCGCTGACCAGTTACTTCACTCCTCTGGGCCTCAGCTCCTAAAATGAAACCTGGGGATGGGAACAGTAGCTACTGCACAGGCCTGTTTTGAAGATTAAAAGAGAAACTATTTGAAATGTGCTCAGAAAAGTGTCTGGTACGCAAGTAAGCGTTCAACAAACGTTAGCTATTATTACTTCATTTCTTATCACTGTTATTATTGCCATTACATGAAAAGATGTTCTGAGCTTATGAAGAATCAAAGAAATGAAAAATAAGAACTAAGACCTCATGTGTACACCCTGACATGCAAGATCTCATGTCAGGCTGGCAAACAGGAAGCTGATGGAGAGACTCTAGGCCCAGCAGGAGGAGGATGGAGAAACAGACACTCAGACAGGCGTCTGTGGGAGTGGAAACAGACTCTCCTTTCTGCAGGGCAGTTCTGGAAAGATGTGTCAAAATGCTTGAAAAGCACCTACCACATGTCTCAAATTCGACTTTAGGAACCTGTCCTAAGGAAACAAGTTGAAAGAGATGCAGGTACCCAGTTATCTCAATATTAATCATCACAAAAAAATTGCGACCAACTTCAAAGTATCTTAAATCACCAACACAGAATCACCGTACAATGAAGTCTAGGCTATTGTTAAAATGATGCTGTTAGTTTATTTTACTAGCCTGTAACTCTGCCTGTGATGTATTTTTCAGTGAAAGAGTAATCAGGTCATAAATGATATACAGTATGACCCAAACCCGCCACGACCTGGTCCTTCCTGCTGCTCTGGCTCGCCTCCTGCCATTTCTCCCCTGCTCATCCAGTTCCAGCCTCCCGGGTCCTTGTGAGATTTTCTAAACACGCTAACTTCACTCCCATCTCAGAGTCTCTGCTCTTGTTCTCTCAGCCTAGAGCATTCTCTCTTGAGGTCTGTGTGTGGCCTCCTCACTTCATTCAGGACTACTCTGATGTCGCCTCCTCAGGGAAGCCTTCTCTCACCACCTGAGTGAAGTGCCACCTCCCTTGGACTGCCTATCCCTTCACCTTATTTGTTTTCATAATGGCCATCACTAAATAGATATATTTATTTACTTGTTTATTGTCTTCCTTCTGCTGTTAAGATTGTAATCCCCACACAGGAAGTACTCAATAAGCCTCTGGTGACTGAACTGCAGAAAACCTAGCTATGTGGACTGAAGAACATTTACTAAATTGTTTACATGGATGAGGTAAGACTGTTGTGTGATATCTATTTTCTTTTCTATACTTTTCTGGAAATTTTTACAATAAATACATAATACTTTTTTGCTCAGCAAGCAATAAAACCATCTCTGTTTTAAAATACAAAATTTTACCTTCCTAATTTTGTTTGATCTAAACTTATACATTGTAACACAGTGTAGCTGCTAGAAAAACACTACCGGGGTTCCTCAAAAAATTAAACATATGAATTATCATGTAAACCTGTCCTTTCCCTTCTGGGAAAATACTCAAAAGAATTAAAAGCCAGGATACAAACAGACACTTGTTCCCTTCAGTTTGGTATTTGGGGCTGGTGGTGGATATGTTTTTTGTTTGACTAAAGAAAACAGCCTGGGATTTATATCTGCCCTGCATAAAGTTCAAACAGCAACAACTGAATATTAATTGTATAGATTTTCATATAGACACAGACACACACACACCTAAAACAAAGCCCGAATCACAACAAAACCAAATCAGAATGCGAACATTGTTACCAGTGGCAGGCTCGCATGGAACTGGGGTGTAATACTTGGAGTACACTTCATCTTTGGGCCGGTCAGGAAACACGTAGATAAGGTAACTCAGGTCTCCCAGGCGGTCGGCCAGGGACCGGATGGAGAAATCTCTGGTGGTAAAAGGCATCAGATTCCAAAACATTCTTTCCTCTAGATCAACAGACAGAATAATCATGGTCTAAATATGACTTCTGAACAGGAAATCTTAAAACCCAAAGAGACTACAAATAAAGCTCTCCGTGAAAATTGTCCTGATAAAAATCTCCATTTAAAAATAACTGTGGGTTGTGGATTAAGCAGTTTTAAAAGTCATGGGTAGTATAAGCGGGTACTACATACCCTACTTCCCTTGAGATCTAATGATCTCAGGCAGTTTCCAGTTCAAACAGTATTCTCTCCCTTCCTACAAGAAACTTGCTGACTCCAGTCTCTGATTCCCTGTACAAAAGCATGTAAGAGAGATAGAAAGTGTGTCCATAGCCAGAGGGTGTGTGAGAGTTATTAAAAGCTATTAAAATCTTTACGTTACCAAAAACAATCACGTTACTCTTGTTTGGCTGTGAGGATCAGAGCAAAGAACTAATATTTCTAGATGGAAATGGTCAATAGCCCTAACCCCTTAGCTTAGGATGAAGGAGCAATGAAAACAGCATATTATTTCCACTCTAATGACTCCACACAACAGAGTAATTCTTTACTGAGATAAGCCCAAGTTTGAATAATAAGAAGGCAAAAAGTTCAAAGGTGAAGCAGCTGAGACTTTGGGCAGGAGACTGTATTACAAAGGTAGCCATGTCAGGCTGTCCATTTGTGTTTCTCAAAATTAGTGCTTGTGTTTCCCATAATATCCTACACCAGCTGCAGCTGTGTCATGGTTATACACTTGTGCTTCCCGTAATTAGTACTGGCCCCAAGGAATAGTAACAAGCACTCAATGAACTGATGGTTACAGTATTAAAATTTCCCAACGTAAGCACCTAACCAGAGACAAGATGTCCTAAAGAGGGAGAGACACTCACGAGAATCAAACTTCCAAGCAATGGTGATGCCACCGATTTCAGAGTCACTGAACCTCAGCAGGAAGGTCCCGTCTGGCTTGTTGATAAGCAGGTCGTGGGCCTGTTGTTTGTTCACGAAACCCAAGATAGCCCTGGATCATAAAGGCCAAAGGAGCAGAAGCAGAGTGTGATGTTTCAATGCAAGAAGGAAGACCTTACCACTCTACTGCCAGCTTAACAGATGACGATTCTCACCCGTCATTCCAATGAGGCTTGAGATGTTTCTTTAACACTTCCATAACACCGTCAAACCACTGCCAGAAAGTGTAATTCCGTCCGGGTAAATTCTCCTGGTTGGAGAGACAACAGTGAACCCAAGAAGGCAAAAGCCACGCTTAGGGTCTGATTACCTGGATACGCTTTAACTGGACAAATTAAATGGAAAACATTGACACTGTCAGGATCATACAAATATACACACCTGCCTGAGTTTGACCAAAGGGTCCTACAATCAAAATACAGTGCAGAGAGGAAAAGATGGAACAAGGGGAAAACACCACAAAGCAATTACCAACAAGTAATTGTGGGCCTGGCCACACACACTTTCCCCTGCATCTGGGCTGACTAGTCCTTTGTTGGTTGTGATCTGTGGCCTGTGATGAACAGCAGCAGCATCACCCAGGAGCTTCTGAGAAATGCAGAGTGTCAGGCCTCATCTCAGGCCTGCTGTGTCCAAGCCCGCCCCTTAACAAGATGCTCCAGTGATGCGTAAATGTTAATTGCATCAGATCATACTATGAGGCTGCAGAGAACACTCCATCATCTGGGTGTTACTGACAATTATCAGCCAAATGCAGTGATCTGATTCTGCTGGAAGGCAGGAGCCATATTGCAAAGGCAAAGACAGACCATAGGGGCCTCTTGCTTCTCCTAGCAAAGCTCCTCTGATCACCAGCAAACCTCTTAGCCAGATGGTTGGCACTAACCATTCAAAAAAGACATACTCAGAGACTATGAAATCTCTGAATTAGGGCACTTAAAATAAGTGGAGTGGGGGTGTAAGCGAAGAAATTAAAGTTCAATTTAAAATCAACTTAAATTTCCTTCATCAGCATCCTCTTTCTTGGGCCAAGGGTTCCATGGGAGCCTGACTTTGTATTACGTTATCAAGGAACATCAGAGGGTCAAGGGGACAGAGCCATGGAGCTCTGATCATCACAAAAGCTTTACTTCTCATGAGTTACATTACTGTTTGCTTTTCTGTTTCCTTTACAAAGGAGAAAACACACTAGCTGCATGCTAGTCCACCCCATTTGCTTAAATATTCAAGCATGTAATTTTGTACATAAAATGTATGAGGCTGTCCATCTGTTCAGAAGCTTCCTAATATCACGGGCACATCACATCAGAGACACGAGGCGTGAGGGCTGGTGCAAGGCGGCTCCTGAGGGGTCGGGTTGGCAGGGGCTCATCTAACCGCTGCGGGTGGCGCATCCCTCACCCGGTTGAACTGGGACCAGGACACGGACATGCCGTTGTAGTCCTCGAGGTGGCTGCTGCTGCTGTTGAACAGCTTCTGCGCCAGGAACACCAGGTTCTCCTTGGTCAGGCCCCGGTTGCTCTGCACCTCGGCCTTGAATTTCATGTTGAGCGCCTCGCACAGCTGCGGCCACAGGACCTTGTCGGGCACCGCAAACGGCACCCTGCCCTGAGGGGGAGAGAAGCCAGAAACCTTAGGAGCAAACAGTCGCATGATTTATACCCTTAATGCACAAGCGAAAAACACCAGGGACTGGATGGAGTTACAAACACTTGTCTGGCTGAGCCTGAGTGTCAACTCAAACTTCCTCAGGGTGTGCAGTTTCATGAAATTCAGAAGGTTCCATCTTGTCTTCACACACAATTTGGAAGGTAATCTCGTGCTTTCTGTGGGGTTCTGTAAGTGAGCTGCTGGATGTCTCGTGTTTCAACAGTCATGAGAAAGAAAAACATGACCAAGGTCTACTCTGATACTGGAAATTCAAAGGGAGTCGAAGTCTACAAGACTGGTTCTCTAGGTATATCCTTGCTTTTGACTCCTTCTTTCAAGAACGCTAGCTCAAAGTGAAATAACTTGTATGGAAGAGTAGAAACTAGAGCTGACGATTTTACTGAGAAACAGATTAGACTATAAATTTATTAAAAACTGCTTTCATCCCATTCAGGCACAGTATTTCATTTTATTTTATTATAAATTTTGTTGGAAAAGGCAATTCCTTCACATGATATAAAATTTAAAAAGCACAGAAGGGTATACAGTGAAGTCACTTTCCTATCACTTTCCTATCTGTGTCTGCCAGCAATCTAGTTCCTCTCCCCAAAGCATGTAATCTAGTTTACTGTGTACACTAACAAAGATATTCTATGCCTGTCAGCGAATATGTATAATTTCTTTAAAATATAAACCCCACATATTCTGCATCTCCTTTTTTTCACTTAATACTTTATCTAGAAGACCTCACATTAGCACATAAAGAAAATTTTCATTTTCTTTTGTGGCTGCTAAATATTCTACAGTGTAGAGGAACAGTAATACATTTAACCAGATCTCCATTGGTGGACATCTATGTACCATCCTTAAGTCTGTGGCTATTGTTACAAGCAATGCTACAGTGTATTCATGCCATTTCACATATAGGCAAATACATCTGTAGAATAATTCCCACAGGTATGTATTTGTTCTAAAACAGCATAATGGAGAGGATGTGGAGAAAGGGGAACCCTCCTACAGTGCTGGTGAAAATATAAATTGGTGCAGGCACTAAGGAAAACAGTATGGAGGTTCCTTAAGAAAAACTAAGAAGAGTTACCATGAGATCCAGCAGTCCCACGCCTGGGTATATATTGAGAGAAAACTCTAATTCAAAAAGATACATGGGCCCCTATGTTCAGAGAAGCACTATTTACAATAGCCATGGACACAACCTAAATGTCCACTGAAAGGTGAAGAGATAACGATGTGGTGGACACATACAATGGAATACTACCAGCCATTAACAATAATGCCACCTGTAGCAATATGAATGGACCTAGAGCTCAGCATACTAACTGAAGTCAGAAAGAGAACGACAAATACCATATGATATTACTTACATGTAGGATCTAAAATATGACACAAACTTGTTTACGAAACACAGACTCACAAAGAAAACAAACTTTAGAAAGGGGAGAGGGAGTTGGAAAGGGATAAATTAGGAGTTTTGGATTAGCAGATACAAACTACTATATATAAAACAGATAACAACAAGGTCCTACTGTATAGCACAGGGAACCATATTCAACATCCTGCAATAAACCAGCCCAGAAAAGAATATGTACATATATATATAAAAACTTTGCTTCAAGGGTGGGAATACCAGACCACCTTAACTGCCTCCTGAGAAATCTGTATGTAGGTCAAGAAGCAACAGTTAGAACCGGACATGAAACAACAGACTGGTTCCAAATTGGGAAAGGAGTACGCCAAGGCTGTATACTGTCACCCTGCTTATTTAACTTATATGCAGAGTACATCATGTGAAATGCCAGGCTGGATGAAGCACAAGCTGGAATCAAGATTGCTGGGAGAAATATCAATAACCTCAGATACTCAGATGATACCATCCTTGTGGCAGAAAGTGAAGAAGAACAAAAAAGCCTCTTGATGAAAGTAAAAGAGGAGAGTGAAAAAGGTGGCTTAAAATTCAACATTCAAAAAACTTAAGAACATGGCATCCAGTCCCATCACTTCATGGCAAACAGATGGGGAAATAATGGAAACAGTGACAGACTTTGTTTTCTTGGGCCCCCAAATCACTGTAGATGGTGACTGCTGCCATGAAATTAAAAGATGCTTGCTCCTTGGAAGAAAAGCTATGACAAACCTAGACAGCATATTAAAAAGTAGAGACATTACTTTGCCAACAAAGGTCTGTCCAGTCAAAGCTATGGTTTTTCTAGTAGTCAAGTATGGATGTGAGAGTTGGACCATAAAGAAAGCTGAGCACTGAAAAACTGATGCTTTTGAATTTGATGATGGAGAAGACTCTTGAGAGTCCCTTTGACTGCAAGGAGATCCAACCAGTCAATCCAAAAGAAAATCATTCCTGAATATTCATTGGAAGCTGAAATCCAAGAGAGGATTTGATCAAATTGATCAAATGGATTTGATCAAATCAAATCAATCAAATCCCCTCTTCGAGCTCCTTAGGTAGATATTTTTTAAAAGCACCTCAAGCGCAGGGTTCATAGCATAGGAATGGCAGAATTTCTGCTAAAAATCTCATCCCTGCAGCAAAAATATTGTTCTCTAAAGAGCCCTGTTGAAAATGCCAAGTCAGACTCTTCACGTTAAGAGCCACATTAGAGAAGGACATACTTTTATGTCCCAAATAACAAGTATAACCTTTCATCAGGTTCTTTGGACTAATTTCTACTGGAATTATGCACCACACAGAACTCTGTCTACTGACATGTTTTGAAAATGATCAAGCCAGCCACACACGAGTGGTACCCAGACAGTACTGAGGTGATACATCCGCAGAATCACACTCACTCCTTTACACACAGCATCTCATTCTTCCTGAGACTTGGGATGAGTCATAGAACCAAAATGTGGAAAAGACATGAAATGTCACCCTCAGTCACTGAAGGGACGATGACAGGAAGCAATTTCTAACAGAAAGTGACTTCCTGATAAAGTACACAACCACTAGAAGAAACTGGGGAGTCCCAAACTCCATGCATGGTTTTACCCAGGATTCAAAATAATATTTACAGAGTACTGACTATGTGACAAGCACTCTGTGGATGAATCTTCCAAACACCACTCCGGAGCATTACTCTCCTTGTGTTGCAGACACTCATGGGAAGCTTAGCCTCGGAGAGGTCAAGTGAATTTCCTGTGGTCAGAGTGAGGAAATGGTGGGGCCTGAGTTGAAACCCTGGCCATTCTTCCAGCGCCTGCTCATTCTACTTTCTACATGCTCTCCATTCTGCCTCCTAAGGAACACAGCATTTTTTTCTAAGCCTTTTGGTGGGGACAAAGAGACTATAGGGACTCAGGACACCAGTGTCAAAGTCTTGAGACCTTCAGGCCCAAGGAATGCACTCACAGGCTCTGCAAAAGCGTTGTCCCAGAGAACGGTGGCCGTCGCGTTGTTATCCTGGCTGCCGTGAACAATCACCACCACTGGGAGAGACAGGGTCTGAAAGAGACACAGGGGAGGGCTGAGAGTCCACAGCCACGTGCTCTGCCTGTCTCTCCTTTTGTTCCCATCATGACACATGCATCCTCTCTCCAAGTTTCAGTAAATGTCACCCTCAAACACAGAACAGGAATGGCTCCAGGAAGAACAAGATGTCACATTTGCACAGTCTTAGAAATTTAAGGTATTTTAGCAGAGATATTTCTGCATGACATTTTGAGATTTAGATATTTCTTAGATATTTCTGAAGTATGGAGTAAGTTTCTCGAAGTTAGAGAACAGATAGAAAAGAGAAAGAAGATAGAGACATCTCCGGGAAAAAAATAACAAGAAACGAATGTCTAAAATTTAACAATAAGTGTGCTCAAATCCATCCTGCGTGGTGTTTCCCTGGGTTCACTTCTACCCGTAATCCTAGCTATTCCATTTCATCATCATTCGTTCATGTCTTAAGAGAATCTAGGAGACAGAGTTCTAAGGATGAGGTCTCCTCACTCTCTATTCACCAGTAAGCACAGGTAGGTACCCTGACACTAACACAACGTAAGTGAACTTCCAAAACAAAAATTAAAAGATATTCTGAGATCAAAACAATTCTACTGGGATATAAAGCACACACACACACCTTGACTTGAAACACCAGCTCATTTCCACCAACACTGAACTGTGATTCAAACAGGATGGTAAATTTTTCTTCTGTCACTGACTCTGCTCCACGTCGGTCAGATCTCTTAATTCGTTTCAGGGACTGCCAAGGAGAAAGATGAGAGGATAAAGCCCTCAAGCCACTAGAGGGAAAGCCTATTCTTCCTCTTCTCCCATCCTCACCATGTTCCTGAAGTGGGCGCTGAGGGTGTCTGTGGCCTGTGATACTCCATCACACAGCAGTTGTTCAGGATCTCCCCGCTGTAATCACTGCAAGGGAGAGCCAGACTCAACTCTATGTCCATACAGGGTCTCAGCACACACGAGGCAGCAAATATATGGGGGTGGGAGCAAATAAAGGAGACTGTCAAACACTTGAGTCATTTAAGAGGAAATGGGGGCTCTGCTGCATAAATGATATAAGAAGTAAATATACATAAAACACCTAAGAAGTTTCCTTAGACACACGCCTACTACATCAGAGTTGCTTTACACAAGAACACCCTTACTCCTTCTCTGAGAGTTAGGAGAGGCCAGAGAGCTAGTGGCACTACTACAGAGGAAGGGCCAGGCCTAGACTTGCCAGGACGTTAGATCCCTTTCCTTCTGTTTCTAGGGCAACAACGTACTTGCGGGTGTTTTCGTTCTTGAGCAGTGACTTGGCCTGCTGCTCGCTGATGATGGTGGCCTTCACCTGGGGCGGGTTCATGTGCACGTTCAGCTTCCCGCCCACCAGCAGGCGCACGGTGGCCGCGAACTTGGTCTGGGTCTTCAGGACCTGAGGGGGCTGCTTCTCGATGATGAATGTGCTGTGGGGACAGGAGACACTTCAGGGGACAGGACTCTGGCCCCACCTTCCACCTGGGGAGGCTGCCTTGCACCAGGCTGAGCAGGTGAAGGGAGGGCTTGGGGCACAGTCCACCCTCCCTGGGGGCCACTGGTGAGTCAGGGGAGCTGGTGGGAAGGGAGGCAGTGAAAGGAACTCAGTAGCTGAAATGAGCTGCAGGAGACAAACACCTGTGTGTGTCCATGAGAAATACTGGGCAAGGTCGACAGCAAGAGGCCATAGCAACAAGGGATGGAGAGGGATGGGATGAGGGTGTGAGGCAGAAACTGAAGGATTTAAGCCAGAGCTCCCCACCTGCAAAGACCCTGCTGCCCCTCCCCCGACCCAGGGCAACCAGATGGGAGCAGGGCCTGGCCAGGAGTCACCTGGTCACCAGGGCTGAGATGATGTCAGTGATGGTGGCGTTGACCTCAGCCAGCATCTCCTCCACGGGGCCGGGGATGGGCAGCTGCTGGCAGAGGTGCTCGGCTCTGCGGATCTGCTGCCGGTTCTGCCAGATGATCTCCGCCAACTTCTCACACCTGAACGAGAGCCCCGGGCCCAAGGGAAGGACACTGGCTGCACCCCCGTCTCCAGGCCAAAAGCTGGCAGGTGCCCAGGCAGGGACCAGGCCCACACCCAGCTCCACCCCCAGGAAGGCCTGGCGCCCCAGCCACCTCTCCTGTGCCCTGGGCACAGCAGAGATGCCCTGCCTTCCAGAAACCCAGAGAAACACCCATGAGGAGCGACACTGACTGGGGTCCAACCAGCCCGAGTGTCACTTTGCCACCTGGCCCCTTCTCGGGGGGCCCTCCGTTCCCCGCCAGCTGCTGCCGGCGCTTCCACTGGATCAGCTCGTCATCCAGGATGATGGTCTGCTGCTTCCGCAGCAGCTGCAGGGTCTTCTGGTGCTTCTCGGCCAGCTCCTGAGGGTCGGGCGGTGGCTCAGCGGGCCCTTTGGGGCTCTCAGAACAGCTCTGCAGGGCCTCCTCCTCCCAGACCGACTCTGCCCCTCCGGCCCCGCAGGGAAGAAGGCCTGGCCTCCTGCTCCACGGAGTCCCGCTCCCCTCCTGGCTCTCTGCCTCCCTCAGGGTCCCCAGGACAGCTCGGGGCGTCACCGCCCCGGGGGAGGGGAGGGACGCTGAGCCCACTCACCACGCGGTACTGCTGCAGCGTCTGGGCCTCGCGCTGCAGCCAGGCCTCCAGGGACACCTGCTTCTGCTGGAGGGCCGTCTCCCGGCTCAGTCGCTCCTGGGGGTTCAGCTGGGCCAGCTGGGCAAACTGAGCTGCAGGAGGGGACAGGACACCATGACCATGACCTCCCCGGTCCAGCCGGGAGCCCACATGTTCTGGAGGCAAGACCCTCGAGGGGACATGTCTGACCAGCGGCCAGTCAGGTTCCACAGCAACGGGGCTCCTGTGCCCCGACTCTGAGCTCCCCTCGGGGAGTGGGGAGATGGAAGCCTGGGGACAGCTGAGGAGGAGCCTGCCCTGGCCAACCCCCTACTTAGCCCTCCTCACTCCATGCGGGGTCTGGCTTGGAGCCACCATGTGTGGTCTGAAGTGAACCCCGCCATTTACCAGGTGGGTGAACCCAGTCAAGACACCCTGCTCTCTTATGCCTCAGTTTCCCCATCTATAAAAGGGGAGTCTCATGAGGCACCTACCTCAGCAGCTGCTGGGAGGTTAAATAAGCGATCAGACAGAAAATGCTCAGGAAGCTGCCCGGCACCATTGGCCCCAGAAGGAAGTCAGTCATGGTTAATGGGTTACGTGAGGGGATGAAAGGCAAAGGTAGACGGAGCAACTCTCAGCCCCAACCTCACGGGCACAGCCTCGTCAGAAGGCTCTGCTCCGCGGGCTTTGTCCTGTCTCCCAGGCTCAGCAGCCTCTCCTCAGGGAAGGGGGGTTTCTTCAGGCGGTGAAGGTCCCTAGCATGCTTATCCAGGTTGGTCACTGTGAGCTCAGTTGACAAATCAGAAGAGAGACACAGAGAGAGTTGGGGCCACTGGGGACACGAAAGCAGTGAGATTCTCTCAGCAGAGAGAGGCAATTTCTCTCCACACCAGCTCTCAGGAGCTCATCAATGGCAGGAATATGCAACCAGGCCTCACTGACTTCCTCTGCTAACAACCTGTGATGAAACACTTAAGACACAGTGGCTTTGTCCTGTCTCCCAGGCTCAGCAGCCTCTCCTCAGGGAAGGGGGGTTTCTTCAGGCGGTGAAGGTCCCTAGCATGCTTATCCAGGTTGGTCACTGTGAGCTCAGTTGACAAACCAGAAGAGAGACACAGAGAGAGTTGGGGCCACTGGGGACACGAAAGCAGTGAGATTCTCTCAGCAGAGAGAGGCAATTTCTCTCCACACCAGCTCTCAGGAGCTCATCAATGGCAGGAATATGCAACCAGGCCTCACTGACTTCCTCTGCTAACAACCTGTGATGAAATACTTAAGACACAGGAGGTAGAGAGGATGATCCAAGGAACACCTGTGTATCAAGAAGCCGCTTAAGAAATCAAGCACTTCCATGGTGAAGCACCTGTACCCCTCCCCTGCTGGTAACCCCATCCCTCCCTCCACAGGTAACCACTGTCCCCAGTGCTGGCATCCGACCCTCGCCAATGGCCTTTCTGAACATCTCAAGGGCCTCACTGGGGCTGAGTCTAGAAGACATGAGCGTCAGTCACCAAGTCTTGGTCAAACTCCTGGCAGGCCTCTGAAGGCCATGTCACACGGCCGAGACCCTGTCCTATGGACACACAAGGTTGGGACGGACTAAAGCAACTCTACTCAAGAGATCTTAAAAATATGGCTCCATTCTGACTGCAGGGGACTGAGCAGGCAAGGAACAGAGCAGAACAATCTGGACAGCCACTCGGAATCCTGCCACCCACAGGGAGACAGTGATAATCCCAACACTGGGACCTGGCTTCCTTATGCAAGTGACCCATTTAGGTCTCTCCTGGCAAATTGCAGAAGCTTCTGGGAAGGACGCCAGGAGACGTGAGGCAATTGTCTGCTCCACTGGAGGGAGCTGAGACTGCCCTCACACAAACAGATCAGTCATCTGTGTTTCTGATGTGTGCACTTGATAAATGAGACTAACTGACATTGCAGGATGGAGACAAACCTAAACTTCACAAGTAGGAAACAGAAAACCCAAGAATAGGATCATCCATTCTGTCAGCCAGTCAATGGCCTTGGGTAGAAATAAGAGCTTGAAATCTCCTGTTCCCTAATTTAGGAGGGGGTCAGCCTGGTATGGATACAGATGGAAGGAAGATATGCCAGGGTCATCCTCCATCATTTACTCAACACCAGCCCTGACTTGGGCTGTGCTGGCCTCAGAGTCCCTTGAACTACAAGGAGATCCAACCAGTCAATCCTAAAGGAAATCAACCCTGAATATTCACTGCAAGGATTGATGCTGAAACTGAAGCTCCAACACTCTGGCCACCTGATGCGAAAAGCCAACTCATTGGAAAAGACTCTGATGCTGGGAAAGATTGAGGGCAGGAGGAGAATGGGACGACAGAGGATGAGATGGTTGGATGGCATCACCAACTCGATGGACATGAGTTTGAGCAAGCTCCGAGAGTTGGTGATGGACAGGGAAGCCTGGCGTGCTGCAGTCCACGAAGTCCCAAAGAGCTGGACAAGACTTGGTGACTATGACAACATCAACAACAACAACAAACCTCAGTGTACAGAGATAAAAGACTGTTCCTTCTCAACAGATTTATATTCTTCTGCAGAAGACAGAAAGAATGAGTGGTGTTAATACAGTTCTAAGATGCAGCCCACAGGCATGGCAGTAGAGAAGGGCATGGCATGTGCAGGCACACGTGCTTTCATGGCTGGCTGGCTGAGCTAAAGCGTCTCTGAGGTTTTGAGCAGGGCACGTAACCAGGGAGAGCAAACTACAGGGCCACTTCATTTTATCCTGGTGCAATATATTGTACTTCACAAATACTGGGTTTCTTTTTAAATATAAATTGAATGCTTGCAGCAACCTTGTGGCAAGCAAGCAAGCCTACTGATGCTGTTTTTTCCAACAGCACTGGCTCATTTCTTGTCTCTGTGTCACATTTTGGTAATCCTGCACTATTTCAGAGTTTTTCATTATACTATATTTGCTATGGTGATCTGTGACCAGTGATCTTTGATGTTACTACTACAATTCACTGAAGGTTGGACTCATTACCATTTTTAAAATTAAGGCACATACATTTTTTTTCAACAACGCTATTGCACACTTACTGGACTACAGTGTAGTATAAACATAACATATATATGCTGGGAAACCAAAAAATTCATGTGAATTGCTTTACTGCAATATTTACTTTATTGTAGTGGTCTGGAACCAAACCCTTGGCATCCCTCAAGCACCTCGGAATTAAAGTCACACTGCCAAACTCTGAAGGGTCAATAGGGGGTGCTGGTGGGGCTCTACATCTTCCAGACTGATTCTGACCAAGGCACCAGCAGGATTTACCCCAGGTAGGGGCTCCTTTGTCTACAGGGCTAACTGAGATGCACTAGTTGCTCTGCCCCAGGACAGCCTGTCTGAATAATCGAACAAAGCAATACTAAAAGGCTGCAGAACACAGCTCTCTGTCCCTAATACTCTCCCTGTTCAGAAAGTTTACCATTTCAATAAAGCACCACTTGAAAATGCCTGCCATGTACAAAGTGCTATCTGATACTGTTTCCAAAGTCTGTGTGCCCCTTCCCTTTCCTCACCGACCAGCAGCTCCTTGGGTGTGGGGGGGCCAGCATGAGACCCCACCTTCTCTTCCAGGACCAGTGCCTGTTTGTCCCTACCAAATCCTCAATCTCCAGCGCTGCCTTCAACACAAAGGATTCTCTGCTACCTCAGAGAGAGGAAAACCCCTCTAAACAGAGAACTGGTTCTCTTCTAAGCCAACCAGCTTCTTGCCAGTCCTCACTCTGGTCCTCCAGACATGCACTGCCCTCCCACACCAGGCTCACCCTGGATCCTCAGGCTCTCCTGATACTGGATGATGAAATACTCTTGAGTCTGCTGCAGCTTCTTCAGCTCATTCTCTGTGTCCTGCGTGACCAATCGCAGCTCCTCAAATGTCTGGTTGATCTGAAGGTGTTTCTGGGACATGGCATCAGCTAGACTCCAGCCGGAGAAGTACCCTGGGGACAGAGAGGGTGGTAGTGAGCCGGGCAGAGAGGATGGGAGGAAGCCTCAGGCTTTAGTCCCAGAGAAAGGGCGATGCTCGCACTATAACTGGGCTGAGATGCCAAAGGCTAAATTTTGAGTCAGAGAACTGCAAATGTTATTTGTGAGAGTTGGGGCACAGGGGGAAGAAGAGGAGCAACAGGAGGCCTGGTGGACTATGGCATCTTCATAAAGTTCTGCAGAAAGGCTCTGACCTATATGCAGGAGGTATCTGAGTTCTCTTTGGAGACCAGAACTCAACGTGTCTCAGGAGTCTTCCTACTAATAATGATGACCCCTCATTTCAGAGTCATTCACTGGATGGCAACTATGCCAGGTGCTGGGGGCACAGCGGGGGACACGGCTGTGTGAACACATGTCATCTGTGTCCTCCCTCAAAACCTCGTGACTGGGCGAAGAGCGTGAACTGTTCAGGGGTGGTGTCCTGGAGACGCCAAGTGAAGTGACGGGCGAGGCATCAACAAGCGCTGTGTGGATCGAGTCATCGACCTGGCCTGGGTGGGTCTACTCCTTCAACACCAGGCTGACGGGGGCTGAGAAGGAGCTGTTCTTAAGCAATCTCACCTGAATATAAGTGTGTGTGTGTGAGTTGCTCAGCTGTGTCTAGCTCTTTGTGACCACATGGACTGTAGCCCACCAGGCTCCTTGGTCCACGGAATTCTCCAGACAAGAACTCTGGAGTGGGTAGCCATTCCCTTCTCCAGGGGATCTTCCCGACCCAGGGATCCAACCCCGGTTTCTCGCACTGTGGGCAGATTCTTTACCAACTGAACCACCAGGGATCCCTGAATATCCCTGCATATCCCTGCCCCTCCTCAAACATTATTCAATTGGGGTTAAATTATCTTGCACTTGTTCACATTGTTCTGTGGTTGCAATCTCATCAAAGTTACAAGCCAGTCAAGATCAGAGATCAGTTTTCTATTTCCTTTGCGCTCTTAGGACAAGGCTCTGTTGAAGAGACAGCAACAGATGCACCCTGAGAGATCCTGACAAAGCGGGGCCCAGAAAGAGCTGGGCAAGGACTGCCCAAGCCCACGGGGCACTCACGTTGCTGGCTTCCCGGACCAGCCTCTGCTCGTTGTACAGAATGTGGCGGATGCAGCGCACCAGCTCCATGGGGCAGCGGTCGTACGTGCTCTGAAAGAATCCAGGAGCGAGCGTCACTTTGTTCTGCTTCATGCTATGGGGCAGAACCTCACCTCAGAGCAGAGGCCCAGACCTCAGGATGGAGGAGACGCTTGGTAACACAAACATGAGAACTGCTGCTCTTCCAGTGTGAGTGGGGACAAGAAAAGCATGTTGTGGGAAACTCAGTTACAAGAGGAAGGTAAAATTATTTTATTTCTTGCATCTTGAATTGCTTAAAGTAAGAGAACCATGCATGGAAACAGAATACATTTTTAAAAGGCCATATCAGAGGAGAAACTGGACACCACCTTGACTGAGCAACCAAAATTACTGCCACCAAGGAGGACAAGGTGGACGCGGTGCACGTCCAGATGTGACAGCCTGAGGAGGACACAACATCACTTATTTCCGATTCTGATCAGAGGTGTGTACCCTGAATCTAGTCATGAGGAAATGTCATACAAACCCCAAATAAGGTACATTTTACCTTTAAAAAACAGAGGAGCTGAATTATTTTTAAAATGTCAATGCAATGAAAGACAAAGGGAGACGGACAAATGGTTCCTTAAAATAGAGACATGACAACTATATGCAATAACTGATCTTGAACACGATCCTGGACTGGAAGGGGAGAAAAATGTCCCAAAGGATGTTAGTAAGTCAGCTGGTAACTGCACTGTAAATACATAAAAGAAGGTTCATATGCTTAGAGAATGGACACTGGAGTACTTTAGGGACAAAGGGGCATGATGCACACAACTTTCGAGTGATGAAACACTGTGTGCACGTCTACGTGTGTGCGTTGCGTCTGTGCCTGCGTGTGTGCACGCCTGCGTGTGGGTGTGTACAGCATGTGTGCAGAGGGAGAATGTTGTAAAGCAAATGTTAGTAATGGTGAGTCTGAGCATATGTTCTTAGTATCAATCTTGTAACTGTCTATAAATTTGAAATGGTTTTCAAATAAAAGCTTTAAAAATGGCAGCTACAATCACAAAACCAAACAATAAGAACTTTACACGCGTCACATGTGGCTTGGCAGCCTTGGGTGAAAGGAGAGAGAGAAAACCTCTGAATGAAGGAAGAGCCCCTGCAGGGAAGAGAACGCAGTGCGGCCTGGGGCTCACATGGAGCGTGGCCCCAAACTCACGCCCACCTGGAGCTGCGTGGCGTAGTGCCCCAGCTTGATCTTCAGTAGGAACCCGTCTTCCCCCACTTGGTGCTCTGCCTTCTTCTGCAACTCCTGCACCAGGCCCTCCAGGAGCTGGGTGGCCTTAATGTTCTCCTGTGGATTATCAAGATCTATTGAGTCCCTAGGGGAAAGAAATTACATACATATGTATACATACATGCACACAGCCTGTATAAATGCAGCCTCAATGCACCATACCTTTTCTGGGGCTCAAGTGATTTCTTTATAATGCTCACTGCAAATTTTAGGCAACTGTTCAATTCAAACTGACTAGATACCTACATAAATCTATTTCCAATCCACTAGTTACCTTAGTGGAAGGTATAGGATATTTTCTCTTTTCTCTTTGCAGTGGACTGACCATTCTCCTACTGACTCACTCTGGTGCTTATGCTATTTGCTTCTAGGAATGAAGGGAAAAGGCAAGTGCTTTGTGTACTCTGAAGGAAATAAGGACTCTGATAATTTCCTATTTATAGTCACCCCTTCAAGGATGGAAGGGGCACAGGGTCAAGAATGCTCTGTGTGTTTTTGCCAGCCTCGACTTGTACGTGTTGCTAATTTCACAGGGAGTATTTCTTACGTAAAGACAGGTGAGTTAATGGAGTTACTTCTAAGAAGCCCTGGAAATATGATATTAAGACAGATGAAGCCTACTAGTATTCACACAAGGCAGGCATTTTATCACTAGCTGCAGATTTGGGACATGTAGGCAGTGCTGACTCCTCCAATGAACCAGAAAGATCACTTTACAGGCTTCACAGTAATTCAGAGCCACTTAACTGGTGGCAGGGCTTGGGTGGTCTCCCTCCCTCTTCCTTCCCCCACTCTTCCCCCTCTCCCCATCTCTGACTCTCTTTCTTTTTTTAAACAACTTAATCAACAATTGCTATTGGGCAGTACTAAGTTACTTAACTCTGCTTGCTGAAGAAACCTAACAGCTGTCAGATTGAAATAACATTCATTACTGCTGGTGGGTCTGCAGCCAAACAAGAGATCTGGTGATAGCTAAGCAGCTCTGTCATCTCTACGCAGCCCTGAAGTTAGGCACAGAGGCACCGACAGTACACCAAAGCACTGGTAACATCCCTTCATCAAATCATATGCTTGAGTCTGCCCTCTCGAGAAGGCAGTAGAGAAAGCCAAAAGTTAAATATGTGTGCTATGTACCAAATATGTCTAAATAAAAGCCGTGAAGGAATGGAGGCAGCCCTGCACCTCTGTTCTGAATAGCAATGCGCCTCGTCTGAGGAATCTAATTTTCAAAAGAATATTTTGGAGTACAGTTGCTTTAGAATGGTGTGTTTGTTTCTATCGTAGAGCAAAGTGAATCAGCTATATGTATACATATATCCCCTCTGTTTCGGATTTCTTTCCCATTGAGGTCGCCACACATCACTGAGTAGTGAATTCACTCTTGAGAAGAGCCAATCTCTGAGCAAAACTCATGGTAATCGAGTACTACCAGTTCTCGTACTTTAAAACTTAATTCTCTTCCATATGTGTGTACATGTACATATATATACAGACACACACACACACACACACACACACACATATATAAGCTTTCTTAGCTTAAACATGAAGAACTGAAGATGTTTTACTTAAAATCTTTATATTCTTAAACCCAAAAGTGAATAAAATTCAGGTTTTCCTTGACATAAACACAAGTCTTTTAACGTTCGTTTGGTAAGAAGACTACATGGAAATCTACTAAATGAAATTTTAGATCAACAGAAACTGCCTACTAATGTTTTCCTGAACTCTCCAAATCTTTAAAAGAAAATGAAAATGAAATGGAAAAGCACCAGATGAGGTGCGGTTGACATGCTCACATTCAGTAACTTTTTTTTCTCTCACTTAATTGCATGAGGCTGAGATTTTTTTAATTGCCTAGAAAATTGCCTTCCTTTGGTGCGCTCCAGCTTTGGAACAGAAGTCTGCTACTAACACAAGATTGCAATGATTCTGAGGCAACATTACTGATGGGTATACAGCGCGCCTCAAACAGCAGCGTAAAGGCTGGTTTCTCCTGTTCTCCTGGCCATAATGATGGAGGCCTGAAGTATCTGACGAACACGACCGATCAGCTCGAGACTGGTAACTGGCATGTGCCCAGGCCCCGTGCAGAGCAGCAGACAGCCTGCGGCCTGGCGTGCAACAGCGTTGTTGATTATAAGGCTTTGTCAACAGTCTACTGCAATGTACTAATTTTGAAATAATTTAAAAACAACTTCCCCCCGGATATATAAACAGTAATTTGAGAAATCAGAAAAATAAATGGTTGTTAAATCTGCCATTAAGAGTAATTATTGTTAACATCTTGGTGTATTGTCTTTTACTATATATATATATACAAATTACATACAAATTTGAAGACACCAAAGTCATCATTATTAAACTTGTTAATAAATAATACACTTTATTAAATTTTATGCATATGAATACCTTATTTGACCCGTTAAATACTAAACTCTGTGGACAAGGGCTTCAATGTTTTCATATGAACTCCACTAACTACAACACTGCTAGGTACTCAGATTTGTTGACTTTTTAAAAATTTTATTTTTAATTTGAGGATAATTACTTTACAATATTGTGATGGTTTCTGTCATACATCAATATGAATCAGTCGTAAGTATACACATGTCCTCTCCCTCTTAAACCTCCCTCCTTCCTACCTCCCTCCCCATCCTACCCCCTCTAGGATGTCACCGGCTTTGGGTCCCTGAGTCATACAACAAATTCCCACCGGCTATCTGTTTTACATATGGTAATGTATATGTTTCAACGCTATTCTCGGAAATCATCCCATCCTCTCCTTCCCCTGTGTCCAAAAGTCTGTCCTTTGTGTCTCTAGAGAAGTTGTGGTTACATGTACACAATGGAATATTACTCAGCTATAAAAAGGAACACATTTGAGTCAGTTCTAATAAGATGGATGAATCCAGAGCCTATTATACACAGTAAAGTAAACCAGAAAGAGAAAGACAGATACCATATGCTGCTGCTAAGTTGCTTCAGTCGTGTCCGATTCTGTGCGACCCCATAGATGGCAGCCCACCAGGCTCTGCCATTCCTGGGATTCTCCAGGCAAGAATACTGGAGTGGGTTGCCATTTCCTTCTCCAATATTAACGTGTATATATGGAATCTAGAAAGATGGTACTGATGTGTTAGTACCACAGTTCCCAGTAGTACCATAGTGCATAGTACCATAGATGGTACCTATGTGTTAACTGTTTTTTATGAGCAACAATATTATAATGCTTTTATCCAGAATTTATTATTAAAGGAAACAAACCCTATTTTTAAAAAAATCCCAGTAGTTATTCCATCTTCTTAAAATTTAAGACAGAATACCTTTTCATGAGTCACATAGTTTTCTTTACAAATGTACAACTTTTAGAGTCTTCATTATGTTATCTTTCTGATAAAACTACAATATGCTTGTGCCTCACAAAATATGACAGAAAAACCTTTGTTCACTTACCAAGCTTGGCTTTCAATCCACTGGGATAAGTAATGGCGCACCTCAATGGGGAAATGCTGGCCATACAGTGCTTGCATCTGATGAAGGGCATCTCCTTGCAGCTGCTGGGCTTGTATCCACACAGCCATGGTTTACAATCTGTTAAACAAACAGTGGTTTGCATTGGGTTTTTTTTCCCCCCTTTTAAATCCACTAGAGTAAATACTCGATTATAAAGGCTGGCAATAAATGCATTTAAGCCCTTTTTGATAGACTGAGATTGGTATTCTTAAACTGAATTTTAGCTTCAAAATGCTTTCAAAATGTAGACATTCAGTGCGGCCATGGAAAAGTGTACAACTGGGTCTATGAAGCTCTGACTACAAAACGTACAGAAGTCCTATAACGAAAAATACAAATTCAGCATCAAGGAAAGAGCCATCTATAGGTTTGATATCACAGACATATTCTTTCTTTTACATGTGTTCCAAACTTGAGGTAACAGTAAGCAGCATTTCAACAGTAATGATAAATAAGTAGCACAGGGATTTTGTTAAATAATCACTTATTTTAGATTTCGTATTTTTACTTTTAAAAGGTGCAATAAACACACTGCCATTTTGAAAAAGACCCAGTCAAAGAAAAGTGGTAATATCTAATGCATGGATTGAACCCTACGTATTATTACTATTTACCTAAACAGCAATTATTTTCACATCAAAGAAACAGACTTATCTGGAAAATAACCCCAAGGTTCACCTTCTGAGTTACTGCTAAGGAATTTATGAAGCAATGTTCTGTTAAAATGAAAGCATTTAAAAATCTTTCAGACATTGAAAACAATATATTCCAGCTAAGAGTTAGAAACAAAACCCACTATATTCCAATAGTGGGTAGATTTTTAAAACACTCACTTGATTTCAGGAAAAGTTTTATAAAACTGCCATGATACCTTTTCAGACTCACCTAAGAATTTTTAATTCATTTGGCAGAAACTCTTTGGGATGAAACCAGACTGTGGCAGCAGCATTACTTTCACGGGCACAGGGGCCTCCCTGCTGGCCCAGTGGTTAAGACTCCGTGCTTCCACTGCAGGGAGCTTCTGAGTTTGGTCACTGATCAGGGAACTAAAATCCCACATGCTGAGTGGCCAAAAAAAAGCTGTACTTTCACGTACACAAAGAGGACTAAAACTGAATCTTGCTCTAACACTATGATCCACAGTGTGGAGTTTGATACAAGGCAGGGATATCTTGAATCCCTTCCAGAACTATCTGACGACGGATTTGTACAATTCTCTATTAACTTGTGCTACAGTCAGGGTCTGGTGAATTAGAACTTTGGTTTTGTTAAACACCAGAGAGCACACAAGTGTGTTATGAAACAAAAATCCCTTCTCTGTTAGTTGTAGTTGTCTGATCACATAACACAGAGCTATTTATGGGACAAGTTAGTTAGCCAACAATGAGGTGTGGGGTGGCTGCCAGTTACCTATTTTAGATTTGTGCTATGCTATAGAACATTTGTGCAGTGTACAACTTTAATTAGGG
Source organism: Aepyceros melampus (assembly GCA_006408695.1). NCBI lineage: Eukaryota > Metazoa > Chordata > Mammalia > Artiodactyla > Bovidae > Aepyceros > Aepyceros melampus. Next base: position 244,843 of record SJXQ01001199.1, read on the forward strand.
CTTTTGAGCATTAAGGCTGGGATCACTGTAAGATCACCCAAGACATCAAATTCCAGCCATGAAATCTGATGAAATTTTTCAAATTCTCACTACAAAGAGAAAGACTTGGATTAAACAGTTCTCTCCAGAAGGAATCCCACAGTAAAATCAAACATCTGGAAGACATTTAATTGTACAATATAATTTCTAATCAAATGACTCATCATATCCCAAGATTTTGGAAAACTGGAACAGATACCAAGGCATATTTTTTTGGACAAAAGGTAAAGGGATGGATGTCATGGTTGAAGGTGCTTAGACAAGAATGATACAGGAATAAAGAAAATAATTCAGTACTATTAATCTCTCTTAGTGGTAAGGAACTGGAAAGAAGCAGGACCTCCTCATGGCTGTCTTAATGAATATGTGGATAATGCCAACAGATGCAAAAATGATCTTGCATCCTGCGTTCATTTACTGAATTGACCCTAGAGACAAAAGAAGGAAAACTGTGGGAAAATGTTTATCTTCAAAAAGACTCCTCAGTCTACCCAAATAAAATAGCAGTCTGCTAACTCTCTATCCTCTCAGTCCACTTTTTTTTTCTTGGTATCATTTATCACTTCCTGATGCTTTTGAACTGTGGTGTTGGAGAAGACTCTTGAGAGTCCTTTGGACTGCAAGGAGATCCAACCAGTCCATTCTAAAGGAGATCAGTCCTGGGTGTTCTTTGGAAGGAATGATGCTAAAGCTGAAACTCCAGTACTTGGCCACCTCATGCGAACAGTTGACCATTGGAAAAGACTCTGATGCTGGGAGGGATTGGGGGAAGGAGGAAAAGAGGACGACAGAGGATGAGATGGCTGGATGGCATCATTGACTCGATGGACATGAATTTGAGTGAACTCCAGGAGTTGGTGATGGACAAGGAGGCCTGGAGTGCTGCAATTCATGGAGTCACAAAGAGTCGGACACGACTGAGCGACTGAACTGAACTGAACTGACATTTATTACATATTTTTTTAATGACTTCCCACTAGGGAGAAAGCACCATGAACACAATGACTTTGTTTTGTCTTATGCTCTTTCTCTTGGGCCTAGAATTGTGCCTGGCAAATAAGCATTCAGAAAATTTTTGTTGTTGCATAAATAAATGTATATACAGAATTTGGTTAAATCTATCAGCTCTTTCCAAAGTCATCATGGAATGAGATATCAGTATGAAATATCAAGTCAAGAAAATGAAACAGATTTTATACTTTGCACAAGTCTATATTAATAATATAGACTGCTGCTGCAGTCTGCTGCTGCTGCTGCTCAGTCGCTTCAGTCTTATCTGTCCCTTAATCACATATGGCACCATTTGTAATTTTCTCTTTTAGATTTTATTAATTTTTGTCTGTTTTCCCCACTGAATAAGAACAGTAAGTGAGCGAGTACCTACTATGGTGGCATGCCATGTAAGTAAAAAGTAGTAAGCATTTGTTCAGTAAATAAATACATACCAAATATTTGGTAAATACGTCACAGGTTCTGCTGCCTGAGCATAATTCCAGGAGTCTGTTACTGTTTTAAGAAAGAAATACTATGCTGATATGCCACATAGGTAGGAATACTATATAAACATCACACTATTTTGTTAAGCTTTGTACTAGTTCTTAGTTTTTATAAAAGAGTACAATGCTGAGCTCTTAGAAGTTTTCAGAATATTTTTTATGGTTCTAAATATGAACATGCCACAACAGTTACTTTCTAAAATGCCATCTGAAGGATAACAGCTGATAAACATAAGGTGGTAATCTCTTTATTTTGATAATACAATATACGTTAATTTCACTACAAAAAATTGCTTTGATAGAGCTGGAAAGTACACTTTGTCTAGCACTAGCCAAAAATGTAAAATAAAAACACTAAGCAGTACAAATCATCTTTATTTTTAAACTAAGAGTTATTTACACATGGAATATGAGATGACCTACTGAGATTATCATGTAACAATTTAAAATACGCAGTTTAGAAAAAAAATGACTTCCCCCTACCAACTGTATTAATAAAGCCTGGACTCTAAGTGGTGCTTTTCTTCATGCATGTCAAAACTTCATACACGTCCTACACACATTATTCGGCTGAGCCTACACCCGGTATCAGCTGACTCCCTGTCCTTCCTCACTAGTGCTCATCCAGCCACTGAACACTACCCACCCCACACACAGTATAGTGTATGTGTATATCACACATAGCGACGCTACCCCACACACACAGTAACTGCACGTCTGTCCTCTATACACGCGCTCTTCTGCTTATTTACGGGCAGCTCCATCTTCAATGTGTGATGTTCTGACAAGGGAAGTGGTTTGTATCTCTGGTAAATCACCACCTCTGAAGACTGGGAAATGGATATACAATCTTATTTTTAGCCAAAGATGAGAACTATTTGAGCTCTGTGAGTTGCACTCTTATTGTTCATAAGCTTTCCAAACAACCCCAAACCACCTTGGATATAGAATCTTGTGCTTTCTGAAAGCATAAAGTATCTACATGGACCCCATATATCTCGATATATCCTAGGAGTCCCAAATACAGCAGACCCATAGGCACTTGAAAAAAAAGGGTTTCAACATCTAACAGCTCATAATGTTACAGACTTAATGAAAACTGAAGCAAAAACTGTCTGTTTATACAAATGAAACGATATGAGTGGGTGGGACTTAAGGATAATTTTGTCCTGACAATAAATCACTTTTTATTAGATGCTTTCCCTTTGAGAAGTAAAACATAAACCTTTGAGGGAAAAAAAAATCACTCTCTCTGAAGACTTCTAAAATATTGTGGCTAAGTCATGCTATAGCCAATTGTAGGGGAAGAGAAGCAGATGGCAGGACCACAGAAACTTCTCCAAGCATATCTGCCACTTGCAAGAATGAATTCTAGCTTGGGATGAGAGTGGGAGTTTCAAATGAGCACAAGGGGGAATTCCCTGGTGGTCCAGTGGCTGGGACTCCGTGCTCCCAATGCAGAGGGCCTGGGTTCCATCCCTGGTCAGGGAACTAGATCCCCCACGCCACAACTGAGGCTCCTGCATGCCACAGTGGAGACTGGGGATCTTGTGTGCTGCAACTGAGACTCAGCCTAGTTAAATAAATAAATATTTTTTAAAATGTGTACAGGGATTTGGTCTGCTGGATTCACATGTATAATTCAAGTATTCTGTAAGTCTTCTCCACCCCATCACAACCACTGCTCCATTCCATCCCAGGGCCAAACTCTCTACAATGGAGTTCAAGTTCTGGAGATAATGGCAAGCTCACCTAAACAAGTTCTACAAAAGATTTAATAACCTCTTAAACCTCTCTGGGCCTCAGTTTCCTTACTTGTAAAATTATGTCTCTTGGGGGTTGTTATAAGAATGAGTTAACATGGGCAAATGCTTAATACAGTGCCTGGCTCATAACAAATGCTCAATCTTATTCTGACTTTGCAACCTTAAACTGAAAAAAAAAAAAAAACAGCGTCCTTCTCCCCACCTCCAATTTTAACTCACTTCAAATAAGTACCTTCCGAAAGTCAATCCTCCCACAAAGAGCTCTTGCTGTCTTTCTCCTTAACCAATATCCTGCAGATAAATTTTACCCAGAATTGATGCTTTTGAACTGTGGTGTTGGAGAAGACTCTTGAGAGTCCCTTGGACTGCAAGGAGGTCCAACCAGTCCACTCTGAAGATCAGCCCTGGGATTTCTTTGGAAGGAATGATGCTAAGGCTGAAGCTCCAGTACTTTGGCCACCTCATGTGAAGAGTTGACTCATTGGAAAAGACTCTGATGCTGGGAGGGATTGGGGGCAGGAGGAGAAGGGGACAACGAGGATGAGATGGCTGGATGGCATCACGGACTCGATGGACGTGAGTCTGAGTGAACTCCGGGAGTTGGTGATGGACAGGGAGGCCTAGCGTGCTGCGATTCATGGGGTTGCAAAGAGTCGGACACGACTGAGCAACTGAACTGAACTGAACTGAACTGTGAAAAGCCCATCTCTTAATCAATTTCACTGGCACCAGGACTTTCATGGATGAGAACTGATGGACACTGGTGGAAAGGCATTGGGAGGACTGTTCCCTCACCTCTGAACAAAGGAATTATGAATTGTGAAGGGCAGTGCAGTAAGAGCAAACCTGTACACTAGGCTCCCAAAAGGAACATCCATTCAGATGTGCCTGCTTGGCAGCCAGAGCAAAGCTTTCTCCTATTCCTTCCAAAGAAGGGCTCCTACTAATTGAAAGTATGAATTATCAGCAACAAATATATTGATTCCTCTAATAAAGAAACGTGAGAAATAAGAACGAAAACTGAATTAAAGTAACATTTTATTAGTGTTGTTATCCACCATCCAGATTTATCATTTAATGTCATTTACTGAACACTTGCTGCATTGTTTTATAGCAATGAGGGCTTCTATGAGTCTACTCATAAACAACCTTCACAAAAACCCTAGGAGGTAGCCCTATTATTGTTTCTACTTTATAGATGAAGAAATTGAGGTTTAGCAAATTAAACAATATTGTAAAATGCTGTAATAACTTCGGAAAACCATCTGGAGGTTCTTCAAAAGGTTAAATATGGAGTTACTATATGACCCAGCAGTTTCACTCCTAGGTATATGCCTAAGAGAAATGAAAACACATGCCTACAAAAACTTGCACACAAAATGTTCATAGTAGCATTATACATAATAGCCAAAAGGCAGAAACAACCCAAATGTCCATCAGAACATGAGTGGATAATAAGGATATGAATGGAGAAATAAAGCAGATAAAATGGAGTATTATTCAATAGTAAAAAGGCATGAAGTACTGAAACATGCTATAATACGAATAAATCTTGAAACATGATGCTAAGTAAAAGAAGCCAGATATAAAGGGCCACATATTGTGCACTCCATTTAAAGGAAATGTCAGAAATAAGCAAACTCACAGAAGCAAAGTAGACAGGTGGTTGCCAAGGGCTAGGGGATGGGCAGTGACTTCAATGGGCATGGGTTTCTTCTGGGGGTGAAACATTTGCCCCATGTTCCACGCTGCTGAGGTGCACCCTCTGGGCTGGATCTGGGCAGCCTGGCCCCAGCCTGTGCTCTTCCACTGCACCATGCTGGCTCTGTCCCAGGGACTTGTGGTCGTAGTCTGTCATATTGTGTTTTGTATTTTTCTGCATGTTTGTTATATTTCATAACTTAAAGGAAGAAAATGAGTAAGAAATTAGAATCAGAAACCTAATATTGCAGGGCTCTGATTTGGGCAAAGGCTTGGGCTACTTGGCAGATGAAACAGAAGATGTATATACACTGCTTCTGATCTGAAAAAGAATGTGATCTGGCAAGGAGTTAGGATTCAAAACTGTTAATCATATCAGCACCACTTAATGACTGAAGGACTTAGGATGGAATATAAAGAGCAAGTTCTCTGTAGTTTTTTCCTGCTTTACTGTCAATACATATATTCAGTGGCAGTGATCACCTAGTAGTAGGAACTTGGAGGGACAGAAAACTATGAAATAGTGGCAATGAAGGATTAAGACTTTGTTCATACTAAAATTGGCCTAACATCAAGTAAGAAGGTTAGTGTAAAACTATCCCATCTAGAAGCAGGTCAACACTGGAGCCATCTGCTCTTTAAAAAAACTTTTTTCTAAACACTACTCTATAAGCCATTGGAAAGGCAATTCCCTAATAAAATCAGATTATTAAACAGATGGGAAGAGAACAGAACGAATAAAAGAAACAAACAAGGAAAAATTTGCCAGGCAACACAGAGATGATAAAATTCTGGGAAGACAATCAGTCTTAAATCTTTACGTCACAGTAAAATTACTGCATATTACTTTGGGGAGAGGGGAGGAGGTGGGGGGAGAAGCTCCCTCGTGCCACACTGGCTCACAGCTTGAACAGTGAGTGTTATCATTATTTCTGTCTTGCAATCTATTAAGCAACTTGGACAGCCCGCTTGGGAAGAAGCTACATATAAATAATATTTTTCAGGTAACTAAAAACATTTACTATAGCCCCCAAACAATGACCGTCTGCATTACAGAAAAGTGAGAAATGATCTGAGGCTGCTATGTAGCCCTATGTCAGCCTCAGAATTTCAAATGTAGGCTTTTAAATTTATTTATTTTTAAAAATATTTATTTATTTGGCTGCACTGGGTCTTCGTTGAGGCATGTGGAATCTAGCTTCCTGACCAGGGATCGAACCCAGGCCCCATGCATTGGGAGCAGAGAGTTTTAAATACTGCACCACCAGGGAAGTCCCTCGAATGAGGATTTATATCTGTACCCATTTTATATTGTTAATCAAGACCAACTCATCTTAGACTGTCTTTTGAAAAGGTCAAATCCTTGCTACTTCAATATACTCAGTTTCTGCACCATTGAGAAGAATTATGATCCCTTCCCTTCTGTTCTGAAGTTTTGTTTAAAAGTCAACCTATTAATAAATCTACACATGTTCCTAACATTTTCTGCATTGAAGTTCACAGACTCCCTCTTACCACTGAAAATTATAGTATTAAATTTCCACTTGGGGACTACCTTGGTGGCCCAGTGGCTAAGACTTTGCACTCTCAATGGAGGGGGCCCAGGTTCAAACCCTGGTCAGGGAATCAGATCTCACATACTGCAACTAAGAGTTTGAATGCCACAACTAAAAAGATTCTGCATACCACAACTAAAAATCCCACATGCCGCAACTAAGACGTGGTGCAGCCAAATAAGAGAAAAAATAAAATAAAAAGTTTTCCACTTAGCAAAATTTGCTTTGAAGAACCCTCAGCATGAGGTCAACTCCTACGGACAATAGTTCAGTAGGATACACAACAGTGAGAAATTAGAAATTATCTAAATGTCCAAAATAAGAGACTGGTTATTAAACTATAATTATTAATCTGATGGAATACTGTGCAACAATTTAAGTGAAATATAAAGGCTATGTTAAAATATAAGGCTGTAGACACGTTTTCTAGAAGAAAAGGAATACTAAATGCAAGGCGTGCACACGTTTGCCAGAGGACACATACCAGAGGAAGGCCAGAGAGGACTATAAACAGCCGTTACATTCAGGTGAAGAAGTTTTGGTACAATTTTTTGTAATGTTTTTTTATTTATTAAATTTTATTCAAAATGTAAAACCTGAAATATAAGTTTCATAATTATGGGCAACTGGCACTGCTCCCTGCCCCACAGGTGTTAAATATAAAGGGATATGCAAAAGACATAGGCAGAAATACTTCCCATCATGACAGTACCAAGGTTATGGCAGTTTCTTACAAGTTAAGTAGGCTTGGGATTTAAGAAGGGCATGAGATATTTATACATTTCTTAGAAAAGAAATACAATTCTATCACTTTCAATATATACCAACAATGTGTTTTCAAGCAGTGGTTCAAGACTATTAATGGATAAGATTAATCTGTAGTTTTAACATCTATTTACATTTTATTTAAATCCTTTAAAATACCTTGTATTCATTAACTGTTCATACTATTCTTTTAATAAACCCTAGAAGAAACAAAAAGGTGTTTATGTGGGGAGTATATAAAAAAGGGTTAACAAAATTTTGGTAAGTTATGAGCTTATTTAACTTATATGCAGAGTACATCATGAAAAATGCTGGACTGGATGAAACACAAGCTGGAATCAAGATTGCCAGGAGAAATATCAATAACCTCAGATATGCAGATGACACCACACTCACGGCAGAAAGCAAAGAACTAAAAAGCCTCTTGATGAAAGTGAAAGAAGAGAGTGAAAAAGTTGGCTTAAAATTCAACATTCAGAAAACTAAGATCATGGCATCCAGTCCAATCATTTCATGGCATAGATGGGAAAACAGTGGAAACAGTGACAGACTTTATTTCTTTGGGATCCAAAATCACTGCAGATGGTAACTGCAGCCATGAATTAAAAGACGCTTGCTCCTTGGAAGAAAAGTTATGACCAACCTAGATAGCATATTCAAAAGCAGAGACATTACTTTGCCAATGAAGGTCTGTCTAGTCAAAGCTATGGTTTTCCCAGTAGTCATGTATGGATGTGAGGGACTATAAAGAAAGCTGAGCACCAAAGAATTGATGCTTTTGAACTGTGGTATTGGAGAAGACTCTTGAGAGTCCCTTGGACTGCAAGGAGATCAAACCAGTCAACCCTAAAGGAAATCAATCCTGAATATTCATTGGAAAGACTATGTTGAAGCTGAAACTCCAATACTTCGGCCACCTGATGCGAAGAACTGACTTATTGGAAAAGACCCTGATGCTGGGAAAGATTGAAGGCAGTAGAAGAAGGGGACAACAGAGAATGAGATGGTTGGATGGCATCACTGACTCAATGGACATGAGTTTGAGTGAACTCCGGGAGTTGGTGATGGACAGGGAGGCCTGGCATGCTGCAGTCCATGGGGTCACAAAGAGTTGGACAGAACTGAGCAACTGAACTGAACTGATGAATCTATGGAAATTCATTATACACTATATTTTGTGAGTGTTTGAAAATCTTCATACCAAATCGTTCAGAATACCAAAAGAGAAAAAAAGTAAACTAGAACTTAGACCAGGTTGAAGATTATTGATCTCAGAGGGAGTAGAGCTGGAACGTAAAAAGTTTTCTTGTGAATTCTGGGAAAAAAATAAAAAAAGCAAAGAGAAAAGGAAAAAGAGGTTATTTGAGAAAGTCCTATTTCAAGGCAAGAAATAATACATACTTAGATTCATGTTTAGCTCTTATTCATCTTTGACATGACTAAGCAATGGTCACTGCAAACTTGTGCGAACAGTAAATGGAATGAAATACATAGAAAACCACTGTCAGCAGTGCAAGAATTCCTTTTTAAAAACTCGATTTCCCTTACCCCTAGCAACATACCTGGACACAACTGCCCTAGGTGAAGGCCCTTGACAGTTTAGGGTAACAATTCAAGGCCTCTGAAGCAAACAGTTACCTGATCAGCTTCCAGAAAGCCTTAGCCACCAGTTCCTAACTTTACTCCTATTCAAAGGCCAACAGAACTGGGGGAAATCTTCCTCTTTTGTTGATATCAACTTATTTTGTGCCAGAACCTATACCTAAAGCCAAAACAAGGTTTGCACTCCCTTCTGGATTCTTCACTATCTCTGGAAGGTTGAACAGATGAGGCCAGCTTCCAAGAACGGGAAAGAAGCACTGCAGGGCCACCGTGCTAAGGAGAGACCAGACGTCAATCTCATGAGGTTACTCTCTGAGCCTTTTTTGTACACTGACACTGATGCTCACTCAACAGTCTTTACTATTAACAGTAAATCTTGGAAAGAGACCAATAACACATTGGGAAAGCATGCCTATAAACTGAACTCAAACTAAATGCAAAAGAATACAGCATCCTGCCCTCTTTTCAGGTAGCTATGTTCTCTGCACTTACCAATAATCATAATCAACTTCATTTCTGTACTTGACGATAAATCCTTTCAGAAAACAAAATTTTAAAAATGAACCTAAATATGTTTGGGTTAAAATGCTGGAAGACTAAAATCTTTTAAGAGAGAAATGTTTCATCAGCTAGTTCCTTTGCCTTAGCAACTTGCCAAGCTAAGTTGCTTTGGTTCTGTCTGACTCTGTGCGGTCCTGTGGTTCATAGTCCACTGGGCTCCTCTGTCCTTGGAATTCTCCAGGCAAGATACTGGAGTGGGTTGCCGTGCCCTCCTCCAGGGGTCTTCCCAACCCAGGGATTGAACTCAAGTCTCTTACTTTACCTGCACTGGCAAGCAGGTTCTTTACCACTAATGCCACCTGGGAAGCCCCTGGCCTGCTCACTGGATGATATACCAATTTGGAAGCCCAACTGAAGCTTCCTGAAGAAAATGCCAATGTGTGGGGTATAATACTCACTGTGTCTAAGTAAAACAACTGCAGAAAAAGTGGATCCAACAATGGGTGGCAGATATGGTAAGAAGTTAATTCTAATTCTGAGACGAATGACATTTATTATTATTTTTGAATTTTTTTTCAACTTTTTATTTTACATTGGAGTATAGTGGATTAACAGTGTTGTGATACTTTCAGGTGGACAGTAAAAGGACTCAGCCATACATATACATGTAACCATTCTCTCCCAAACTCCCCTCCCATCCAGGCTGTCACAAAACACTGAGCAGAGGTCCTTGTGCTATGCAGTAGGTCCTTGCTGGTTATCCATTTTAAATACAGCAGTTTGTATATGGAAATGACATTAAACTAAGAGCTCATGTTTTGAGAAATAAAAATGGCCTCTCAGGGAAAAAAAATGTGATCCAGTATAAGCAATAATGCTGATACCAAGACATTCAACATTAAGATGAATTAAAACTGAACAAAAAGCAAGGGTCCATGGCATAAACACTGGAACTTGGCAATAAAATACAATTCTCTTTGCTAAAACAAACGACTTTTTCTGGAAACAGATACTCTCTGTCTACTGGCATACCTACACACAGCTCAGCCCCCTGAACCTGAGCACTTGTTCCTACAACACACACAGCTGCACCTCTTAACTAACAGCTTACACGCCAAGCCAGCAGCCAGGATAGCGGCAGAACCCTTCTGTGTATATGTTCTTTCACAGGCTGCACTGTTGTTACAGGAAGAAGCAAAGAGCAGCGATTTCCTTCCAAAAGGTCAGCTGCCTCAGACAGACCAAACAGAAAGCAGTTAATTCTTGCCAACTTCCCCTCTTGCTTCTGTAGCTAGTACGCAACAGCATTTGGTTTCCAGTAAAGCTCCAGAGAAAAACAAAGCAAATGTGAGACCTAGAACCTATGTAATGCGGTGTCTCACTTGACTAAGTTAAAGACAATAAGATCACATGGAGCCACACCCTTTAAACAGCAGTGGGACTCAAGAACTACCAGATTTCATGTGGACTTCAACACGAGGTTTGGAACCATCCTAGGCTGTATATCAATACTAATGCTCCAGAAGTCTCCACCTAAAAATAAAGTGGCATTCTGTCTATAATAATGTGGCCACATACAAGGCCCCTAGTTGACTGATTTAAAAATAAATCTTTAGCTTTCATCTTCTGTAACTAAAGTCCAATCAGCTATCCAACATGCTAAGGCACTGGCCAGGTTCAGTGCTGACAATCAGCAAACGCACATATACAAGGGAGATACATTTCCTTAGACAAAACATGGTGAAAAGAGTGTACAACTAGTAACAAAAGGGGGAAGAAGACAGAAAATATGATCTTAAATCTTTGTTAGGTAGTAACCCTTAATAGTTGTAGAACAATGTTAAAGACCCCTCACCCCCAAAGAAACAATATCGCATTCTCACATAGACTTCAAGAGAGCATCTGGGCATTTAACCTTCCCAGAGGCAAAAAAATTAAATCTTTTTAGTTTAAAAGTGAAGAAGAGGAAAGGAAAAAGGAAGACTTTTTAAGTTTTCTGAACCAGATCAATTCCTGGCTTAGCTATCTACATCCAGCTTACAAGAAAATGTGATGGGTCCTTCGGAAGGGCTCCTACAAGCATGTCACAGGGCTCTGTGTGGTTTCTAACTCATTAGTTTCAGGTTGTGGTAGCAACACAGACACAAGGCTTTTTGTGAGACAAGCTTTCATAGAGATTCTAGGCTTTGATGATGGAGGGTACATAACCCCACTCTGAGAATACCTCCTTTGAAATGACAGTTTGGAGTTCAAGGAGAAACTTATTAGGTTGTTATATATGCTGAATTAACTATTGCTACCCACACCAGAAACTATTTCATGTTGGAAACAACACAAACTATTAAGTTTTCAAGACTTTTACATTTAATCAGCAAATCTTAAGTAACAAAGGAATTAGCATGGGAAAGGAAAAAATAGAGAGTCCTAGCAGCAGTAGTAACAGTAATAAGAGTAACAGTAGTAACATAAGCATTCAGGGAGCTCTTACTACATCATGTATTGTGGTGTGCATGTTATACACAGCCTCATTTAATCCTTATGACAATCCTATGAGGCAGTAGGATTATTATCCACATTCTATTTAAGAAAAGCAGGCTTACAGAAAGTCGCTCAGTTGCGTCTGACTCTTTGCAATGCTACAGACTATATAGTCCGCCAAATCCTCCAGGCCAGATTACTGCAGTGGGTAGCCACTCCTTTCTCCAGGGGATCTTCCCAACCCAGGTCTCCTACATTGCAGGCAGATTCTTTACCAGTTGAGCCACAAGGGAAGCCCAAGAATACTAAAGTGGGTAGCCTATCCCTTCTCCAGAGGACCTTCCCGACCCAGGAATAGAACCATGGCCTCCTGCATTGCAGGCAGATTCTTTACTGTCTGAGCCACCAGGGAAGTCCATTATCCCCATTCTATTTAAGAGGAAGCAGGCTTAAGAGGTGAAAAATTTGCCCATAGTCCTGCCACAAGTGGAGGAGATGGCATCAGCACTAGGCTGCCCATTTCCAGTGCTCACACTCTCAACCCCTGCTGCTGTTGCTGCTAAGTCACTTCAGTCGTGTCCAACTCTGTGTGACCCCATAGACGGCAGCCCACCAGGCTCCCCCGTCCCTGGGATTCTCCAGGCAAGAACACTGGAGTGGGTTGCCATTTCCTCCTCCAATGCATGAAAGTGAAAAGTGAAAGGGAAGTCACTCAGTCGTGTCCGACTCTTCGCCACCCCATGGACTGCAGCCCACCAGGCTCCTCCATCCATGGGATTCTCTAGGCAAGAGTACAGGAGTGAGGTGCCATCGCCTTCTCCCTCAACCCCTGGGCTTTATTTATTAAAAACTTCACCTAATCCAATGAGCTTTTCCTGACTATGATACCTGTGGTTTAAGATTGTTTTATGATTAAAGCTGCAAATCGAATTAACAAAGTGCAACTCATGGATAACAAAAATTATTTGACGATCTCCCAGTTTTTTTTTTCCCAAAATGTTTTAAATAGGACTCCCTTCCCTAAAGGCCTGAAAGCATCAGGATGCCAAGCTTTCAAACAAAGGAAGCGGTGTTAGGAATCTGGTGGTTCATCTTCACTCTTCCCAATCAAATCAGAAATCAGCCAAAAGCTTAGATTACAAAAAGGAGTGGGAGAGTAACGAGAATCGTGCTGGGGGTGGGTGATTTTTCAAAGAGGCCTAAACCTAGATCCTGATCACCGGTGGTCAGAATTAACTTCGTGGGGCTTCCCTAGTGGCTCAGTGGTAAAGAATATGCCTGCCAATGCAGGAGACAGGGGTTTGATCCCTGGTCCGGGAAGATCCCACATACCACAGAACAACTAAGCCCATGAGTCACAACTATTGAGTCCAGGCTCTAGAGCCTGGGAGCCGGAACTGTTGAAACCTATGTGTCCTAGAACCTATATGTCTCTTGTGCTCTACGACAAGAGAAGCCACCACAATGAGAAGCCTGAGCACTGCAGCTAGAGAGTAGCCCCCGCTCGGCACAACTAGAGAAATGCTCGCACAGCAGTAAAGACCCAGCACAGCCTAAAATAAACACATGCATAAAACAAAGATTTAACACTGTGACACTTCCTATGAGAAGCAGAGTGGTTACCTTTATTCTATTTGTTCCCAAATTCCTTATTGGGCTTTCATTAGCTACATTATTATCTCTCACCAATATTTACCAGAGATCCTTCTAAACTCAGGCTATCTACTGTACTGGTAGAAAACATTTCTCATTAAAGGGACAATATCACTATTACAGACGTGAAAACAACTTGTGAAATATTCTCGCGGGTAAGATAGGATAGTAAAAGATACTGAAGTCAGTTATCCCAGTAACTATGTGCAGGATAACTAAACCAAGTTATCTGACGCTGATGTGCTTCTGAAGTTACAGACATGATGTGAATGATAAATTCCTATAATAATTGATAAACCTAACACAACAAATGCAGAAATAACTGCGTCACTGTGCACAGTGCCCAGTAGATACTAGCTGACCTTTAGGAGATCATTTGGGGTTTACCAAGCCAAGGCATGGAGAGGTGCTCTGATGTGGAAGACCACATCTGAATTTAACAGGGTTGTCCAACCGTGACACCAGGAAATCTGGGACAGGGACACCTGGCAATTCCAGGGCTTATGAAAGGAGCCTCACACAATCTTTAAACTATTTAACTAAAACAAACAAACAAACAAAACCCAACACAATGCTTGTATCTTATGCCTTTTATCATTTTGAGCATCTGATTTTTTTAAAAAAATGGAACACTTTACCTCTCTAGAATTAGAATTTACCCTACTCTGGGCATAAGAACCAAAGCATTTCTGAGTTATCTGTTATTCACCTACTAGACTGTAAGTTATGCAGGGCAGGAATCATTCATTCATTTTGATTTCCTCAACATAGTACTAGGTACACGATAGACAGTCAATAACTGTGTTTTAAATTAAATATAATTTTGGTAGACCTCCATGTTACAAAAAGAACCTAAATTAGGGGAAAGAATGGTAGGTCAGTTACTTCCTTCAAGATGTTATTTTTAACACTGCAGAGGTCATTAACTTGAATCCTTATTACAGGAATAATGGGACTGAATCACACTTTATAGAAACTGTGATGGAGGTTTTGACTCATCACTGGTGCTAACCAAGGTAAATACAAATGCAAGCTGTATCATTCTATCAACATCGTGACAAGTGTGTAAAACAGAGCTAACACCTCCTTGCGGTGATTTCAAAGAGGAGAATTACATGAAATGTGATGATGCTGATATGAGCTGAAATTCCAAAGAAAGCTTCTTCTTTATGCAAACTAAACTTTATTTCTATTATGTCTCAAGAAAGAAGCTGAATATAAATGGAAAGCTCAACATGTACCAACAACTCACTCCTTCGGTTACCATGCATACTACCAAATGCAGTCCAGAAAGATTTACTATTGTGACAAAACAAGATCATGAGCGTCTACCTCTAGAATGTTCATTAACATTAGAAGGTTGACTCAGGACTAATGGCATCAGTCTGATAGACACTGAACCTTTGTTTTATCACCTGAGAGTCCTTCAACTACAGGACCAAATGCCAACTCAGGGAAATGTTTCAGCAAATATAGCCACCTTTGACTACAGACTATGTTTTAACTCAAGATGTATTTTCATTAGCAAGGTAAATTTAGCAAATGAAAATATAGTCTTGAATTGCTATGGATGGTCCCTATCCCTGCCAAAAATGACAAGCTGCTTGCTCAAAAGCTGTCAGTAATTAGCAGCTGCTGCTGTAAAGAAAACCAAAGTCGGTGCCAGTAAAAGCATACTGAACTGAAAGAGGTCCCTATAAAGAGGGATGGGGATGCAAGAATCCATTTGTGACTGGCAAACTATAAATACTGGTGATCTAAATTTGGGAGAAGTGGGGACAAAGCAATAATGGCAATATACGTCTATTCACATTTAAGAAGGAAAGATTGGAAGATTCTCTAAGTGTTCTGAACTTCAGAAATCCCAGGGCCTTAAGGTTACCTGAATTCCATCACGACCATTTCCACCTCTCCAACAGGAGCCAGTCTGGGCGTTGGGTAATTTTTCATTGTTAATACTTCTGTCTCTAGCATACTAACACTTTCTTTTGTTAACAACATAAAAATTGAATTTAAAGAATACCTTTCATAGTCTCATGGCTTTGGCTCAAAGTCTTACGGTTCTGAATCTGCTGACCCTTCATTTTACAGACTGAAAAATGGAATCAGAGAAGGCAGAAGTGATCTGCCCAGAGCAATGAGCAGAGGATACAGAGAGAGAACCAACTCTATGTTTGATGTTTTAAAAGGCTCTAAAACAGTCCTTGGGGATTCCCTGTAGCTCAAATGGTAAAGAATCTGCCTGCAATGCAGGAGATCTGGATTCAATCCCTGCGTCGGGAAGATCCCCTGGAGAAGGGAATGGCAACCCATTCCAGTATTCTTGCCTGGACAATCCCATGGACAGAGAAGCCTGGTGAGCTACAGTTTATGGGGTCACTAAGAGTCAGACACAACTGAGTGACTAACACTACTACTCACTCTGCCTTAAATGGGAGTAGTGGCCCCAAGGCCCAAGGAAAACAGTCCATGGATTAAGATTCTGCTTGAAATCTCGACTACACAGGTTACTTTTTAAATCCTCCTCCAAGATGCTCCCTCTCTTTCCTCTTTGCTTTCTTGCTAATCAAACCTCCCAGTGTATTTCTCTCTTTTCTCAACACCTTAGTTTCCATCCTCTAAAAAAATAAAAATTTAGTTCTCTTAGAGTCAGACACGACTGAGCAACTGAACTGAACTGAACCCTCTGTTTCCCTGTTCCTCCAGGTAGACCAGTGGAGTTCTGTTCAGTTCAGTTGCTCAGTCGTGTCTGACTTTATGCAACCTCATGGACTGCAGCATGCCAGGCTTCCCTGTCCATTACCAACTTCTGGAGCTTGCTCAAACTCACGTCCATTGAGTCGGTGATGCCATCCAACTATCTCATCCTCTATTGTCCCCTTCTCCTCCTGCCTTCAATCTTTCCCAGCATCAGGGTCTTTTTAAATGAGTCAGTTCTTCACATCAGGTGGCCAAAGTATTGGAGTTTTAGCTTCAGCATCAGTCCTTCCAATGAATATTCAGGATTGATTTCCTTTAGGATTGACTGGTTTGATCTCCTTGCAGTCCAAGGGACTCTCAAGAATCTTCTCCAATACCACAGCTCAAAAACATCAATTAGGCGCTCAGCTTTCTTTGTAGTCCAACTCTCACATCAAAACATGATTATTGGAAAAACCATAGGTTTGACTAGACAGATCTTTGTCAGCAAAGTAACATCTCTGCTTTTTAATACGCTGTCTAGGTTTGTCATAGCTTTTCTTCCAAGGAGCATGCATCTTTTAAATTTCATGGCTGCAGTCACCATCTGCAGTGATTTTGGAGCCCAAGAAAATAAAGTCTGTCACTGTTTCCATTGTTTCCCCATCTATTTGCCATGAAGTGATGGGACCAGATGCCATGATCTTTGTTTTTGAATGTTGAGCTTTAAGCCAGCTTTTTCACTCTCCTCTTTCACTTTCATCAAGAGGCTCTTTAGTTCCTCTTTGCATTTTTGCCATAAGGATGGTGTCATCTGCATATCTGAGGTTACTGATATTTCTCCCAGCAATCTTGATTCCAGCTTGTGCTTCATCCAGCTGGCATTCGCATGATATACTCTGCATATAAGTTAAATACTCCTTTTCCAATTTGGAACCAGTCCATTGTTCCATGTCTGGTTCTAACTCTTGCTTCTGGACCTGCATACAGATTTCTCAGGAGGCAGGTAAGGTGCACCGCCTGGTATTCCCATCTCTTTAAGAATTCTCCACAGTTTGTGGTGATCCATACAGTCAAAGGCTTTGGCATAGTCAGTGAAGCAAAAGTAGATGTCTTTCTGGAATTCTCTTGTTTTTTCTATGATCCAGTGGATGTTGGCAATTTGATCTCTGGTTCCTCTGCCTTTTCTAAATCCAGCTTGAACATCTGGAAGTTCTTGGTTCACAAATTGTTGAAGGCTAGCTTGCAGAATTTTGAGCATTACTTTGTTAGTGTGTGAGATGAGTACAACTGTGCAGGAATATGAACATTCTTTGGCATGCCTTTCTTTGGGACTGGAATGAAAACTCCTGTGGCCACTGCTGAGTTTTCCAAGTTTGCTGGCATATTGAGTGCAGCACTTTCACAGCATCATCTTTCAGGATTTGAAATAGCTCCACTGGAATTCTATCACCTCCACTAGCTTTGTTCATAGTGATGCTTCCTAAGGTCTGCTTGACTTCGAATTCCAGGATGTCTGGCTCCAGGTAAGTGATCACACCATCGTGTATCTGGGTCATTAAGTTCTTTTTTGTATAGTTCTTCTGTGTATTCTTGCCACCTCTTCCTAATGCCTTTTGCTTCTGTTAGGTCCATACCGTTTCTGTCCTTTATCGTGCCCATCCTTGCATGAAATGTTCCCTTGGTATCTAATTTTCTTGAAGAGATCTCTAGTCTTTCCCATTCTATTGTTTTCTTCTATTTCTTTGCATTGATCACTTAGGAAGGCTTTCTTATCCCTCCTTGCTATTCTTTGGAATTCTGCATTCAGATGGATATATCTTTCCTTTTCTCCTTTGCCTTTTACTTCTTTTCTCAGCTATTTGTAAGCCTCCTCAGACAACCATTTTGCCTTTTTGCATTTCCTTTTTTGGGGATGGTTTTGATCACTGCCTCCTGTACAATGTCACAAATCTTTGTCCATAGTCCTTCAAGCCCTCTGTCTAGCAGATCTAATCCCTTGAATCTATTTGTCACTTCCACTGTATAATCCTAAGGGATTTGATTCAGTCATACCTGAATGGTCTACCGGTTTTCCCTACTTTCTTCAATGTAAGTGTGAATTTTGCAATGAGTTTGTAACATGAGCCACAGTCAGCTCCTGGTCTTGTTTTTGCTGACTGTATAGAGCTTCTCTATCTTCGGCTACAAAGAATATAATCAATCTGGTTTCGGTATTGACCATCTGGTGATGTCCATATGTAGAACTGTCTCTTGTGTTGTTGGAAGAGGGTGTTTGCTTTTTTTTTTTGCTATGACCAGTATGCTAATATGGTGGAGTAGAAGGGCGTGCACTCATCTTCTCCTGTGAGAACTCACTCGCAACTCACTGCTGAACAAACATCGACAGGAGAATGTTGGATCCCACCAAGAAAAGATACCCCACATCCAAGGGCAAAGGAGAAGCTCCAACAAGACAGCAGGAGGGGCGAAACTGTGTTTAGAATCAAAGCCCATACCCGCCAGAGACGCTGAGAAGGCTCAAACAAAACTTGTGTGCACCAGGAACCACGAACCCACAAGACACTGAGGGAGAGCCGCAACTATACTACTTACATTTGGAGCACAGGGTCAGACTGTCTCTGTGGCAGCTACTCAGGAAGATGAGAATGGAAAAGAAAGGAAGAAAGAGATACTAAGGAGGGATGACAGACTAGAAAGGAAGGAAAGGGATGGAGAAAGGGAGGGAGGAGGATATAATGAGAATAGAAAAAGAGAAAAGTAATGGGTAGGAGCGTGTAATTTCTTAATGAGGCTGCAATCAAACTTCTCACGTCGCTATTGTCCTCGTGCAGAGTTTGTCTTCATGCCTGTATAAACAACGACAACAATGGACCAGTAATTTTCCAGTCCATAATCAGGCCATAAGAAGGAGAACAATTTGCTTTATGAACGAGGAGAAAGACTAATCTCCAATAGCATTGTCAGTGCAGGTTTATCAGCAAGACTGGGAGGAGCTAAGCCTACAGACATACAGATTAGGAATCACAGCTTATTAAAGCTTCAAAACTTTAATAACCCCCTAACGACATGAAACAAGCTGCTGAATTAACTTGTCTTGGACACTGACAGTGTACGCATCACTTGCTAGGTCTAGGCACAAAGCAAAAACTAACAATAAAAAAAAATCAGGGGGAAAAAAAATTGCCAAGTCTCTAAGCAAAGATGTCATATTAAAAAAAACAAAAAAAGAAATAGGCCAGACACAAAGGGACAAATATTACATGATTCCACTTACATGAGGTACCTAGAGTAGTCAAACTCATAGAGAGAGAAAGTAGAATGATAGTCACCAGAGTCTGGGAGAGTGGGGAAATAGGAAATTATTGTTTAATGGGTATAATTTAGATTTGGTATGATGAAAAATTTCTGGAGATGGACGATAGTGATAGCTGTAAGAGGATGTGAATATATTTAATGTCACTGAACACTATACTTTAAAATAGTTAAAATGGTAATCACACATACAAACACAATTTTTTTAAATGGAGGGGGGAAAGCCAGCTCCTTCCTAGTAAACTCAAATTTCTTCCATCTCTTAAACTCTGAAATCCAAAGGAAACGAAGAGAATAGGCTTTCCCCTCTCTTTGCTTTCTTCCAGAGCAATAGACAGAACTTCAGCCCTACTGAGGGTTGAAGGCTCTCTGGACACACCCTCAACATAGAGATTAATAGATGGAATTATGGTACCTTCAACATCAAACAACCTTTACTATCAGAGATGAGGGTCTTCCTGCTATAAACAAAAGTAAGCAGACCAACCCAGTCATAGAAACAGTGCTTACTGAGGATCTGTTACATGCCAAGTTCTATTCTAGGTACTGAGAATACAGCAGTGAAAAAAACAGACACGCCTGTTAGGGAACTTAGGTTCTAGTATCTGATATGAAACACTTTAAATAAATACAGACTAGCTGTGCTTTCTATTTTTTGCTTTTAATTTTCTTCTTTTTATTTCTGTTTCAGGAGAAGGATACCATATCTGATTATCATAACATCTTACAAATAAATAGCAAAGTCTGTGCATTCAAACCAGTATTGAGGGGGAAAAAAAAAAAACAGTTTTAAAAGCATCTCAACAAAATCAGACAACAAGGGTGATGACTGGTTTTCGTGAAAGGCGTGGCAATGAGAAAGCAATTTCTGATAAAGCCAGGACATCTGTTCATGCCTGGTGGAAGCTGATCAACTTTACAGAGCTGCAGTATGTGCATAACAATGTGGATCTAATCAAGGATTCCACTGTTAAGGTCATTTCAGTATGGTATTAGTCCAGCTTTTTCCCAGGAGACACAGATAGAGGATAATTTTCATGCTTGTCACAATCAAATCAAATAAATCATTTATCTCTCAGAGACGATTTGCAGATTCAATCTCCACAAGATACTAAAAATACAGAGCACAGAGTTTAAAATTTACAAGAGGACTCAAGTTTCTCCTCACCAATGTACAGCAGCACAAGGTGGCAGGTGGCCTGTAAACATTTGGCTTCTTTTTGCCAAGAAATAAAATATATGTACAATTCTACTACAATAACAAATGTTATTACAGTGAAAATCTAGGTATAATAAAAATGTTTTTAAATATTTGAAAACGCCCTGTTTCTCAACACAACAATATTTTTGTTCAATATAATGAATATAATAAATTTTAAGACAAAAGAGGTGGATGAAGCTGGAGCTGATTATACAGAGTGAGGTAACCCAGAAAGAAAAACACCAATACAGTATACTTACACATATATATGGAATTTAGAAAGATGGTAATGATAAACCTGTATGCGAGACAGCAAAAGAGACACAGATGTATAGAACAGCCTTTTGGACTCTGTGGGAGAGGGAGAGGGTGGGATGAGTTGGCAGAGTGGCAGTGTAACATGTATGATATCATAAGTGAAATGAATCGCCGGTCTAGGTTCGATGCAGGATGCAGGATGCTTGGGACTGATGCACGGGGATAATCCAGAGAGAAGATGTGGGGTGGGAGGGGGGAGGTGGGGGTCGGGACTGGGAGTTCATGTACACTCGTGGCTGATTCATGTCGATGTGTAGCAAAACGAATACAGTACTGTAAAGCAAAACAAACTAAAAAATAAAAATTAATTAAAAGAAAGACACATGCACCCTAATGTTCATTGCAGCACTATTTACAATAACCAGGACATGTGAGCTTGTCCATCAACAGATGAATGGATAAAAAGGATGTGGTATATATTCACAATAAAATATTACTCAATCATAAAACAAAATTGGAGTATTTGTAGGGACTTAGATGGACCTAGAATCTGGCATACAGAGTGAAGTAAGTAAGAGAAAAACAAATGCTATTACATATATTAACACGTTATGTGGAATGTAGAAAAGTGGTGTGTGTGTGCATGCTAACACGTATGTGGTATGTGTCTGTGTGTGTGCATGTGTGTGCACTTTAGTCATGTCCGACTCTTTGTGAACCTATGGACTGTAGCCTGCCAGGCTCTTCTGTCCATGCAATTCTCCAGTCATGAATACTGGAATGGGATGTCATTTGAAAGATGGTACAGATGAACCTATTTTCAGGGCAAGAATACAGATGTAAGAAAAGAGATTATTGAAATTGTAAAAAGGACTTGAGATTTTCAAGTCCAAAATCCCACTTTTTTTTTCAAAATATGAAGACGTAGAACTAAAGAGAAATATAATGACATAAGGAAAGTGATGTTACAGAAGGAAAGAGTTTATACACTTTATTCTCTAATCAGTGACTTTTCCATAATTTTATTCTGTATGAATATTTAATTAGTAGCAGAATATTTTCTGCTATAAAATAATATTTAACATTTTAATAGGACTTTCTGTTTCCTCTCAATAACTGAAATGTCTTTGGCTTAGATGATCAAGCATCCACCTGCAATGCAAGAGACCCAGTTTCAATCCCTGGGTCGGGAAGATCCCTGGAGAAGGGAACGGCTGCCCACTCCAGTATTCTTGCCTGGAAAACTCCATGGACAGAGTCTGTTGGGCTACATTTCTTCCAAGTTGCTTCAGTCGTGTCTGACTCTGTGCGACCCCACAGACGGCAGCCCACCAGGCTCCCCCATCCCTGGGATTCTCCAGGCAAGAACACTGGAGTGGGTTGCCATTTCCTTCTCCAATTACATGAAGTTATGAAGAGTCAGATATGACCATGTGAATAATAATTTCACTTTTTTTTCAAGTTATCAAAAAACTTGCATACTGTTAAATTTCTTCTTCTTCTGTTACCAATGATTTGTATTATAATTTTGGTCAGCTAAGAAAGCACTCAAATGTGCTGAGTGTAAAAATAAATAATTTTTTCTGTTTTGCCCACAGGAGTCATGAGAGAATTTGCTGAGGTGCATTTGAAAATCAAGATATGCTAATGAGTGATGTTGAGCATCTTTTCATGTGTTTGTTAGCCATTCGTATGTCTTCTTTGGAGAAGTGTCTATTTAGCTCTTTGGCCCATTTATTGATTGGGTCGTTTATTTTTCTGGAATTGAGCTGCATAAGTTGCTTGTATATTTTTGAGATTAGTTGTTTGTCAGTTGCTTCATTTGCTATTATTTTCTCCCATTCCAAAGGCTGCCTTTTCACCTTGCTTATAGTTTCCTTTGTTGTACAGAAGCTTTTAATTTTAATTAGATCCCATTTGTTTAATTTTGCTTTTATTTCCAGTATTCTGGGAGGTGGGTCATAGTGGATCCTGCTTTGATTTATGTCAGAGAGTGTTTTGCCTATGTTCTCCTCTAAGAGTTTTATGGTTTCTGGTCTTACATTTAGATCTTTAATCCATTTTGAGTTTATTTTTGTGTGTGGTGTTAAAAGTGATCTAGTTTCATTCTTTTACAAGTGGTTAACCAGTTTTCCCAGCACCACTTGTTAAAGAGATTGTCTTTACTCCATTGTATATTCTTGCTTCCTTTGTCAAAGATAAGGTGTCTATAGGTGTTTGGATTTATCTTTGGGCTTTCTATTTTGTTCCATTGATCTATATTTCTGTCTTTGTGCCAGTACCATACTGTCTTGATGACTGTGGCTTTGTAGTAGAGCCTGAAGTCAGGCAAGTTGATTCCTCGAGTTCCATTCTTCTTTCTCAAGATTGCTTTGGCTATTCGAGGTTTTTTGTATTTCCATACAAATCTTGAAATTATTTGTTCTAGTTCTGTGAAAAATACCGCTGGTAGCTTGATAGGAATTGCATTGAATCTGTAGATTGCTTTGGGTAGTATACTCATTTTCACTACATTGATTTGATTATCAGAGAAATGCAAATCAAGACCACAATGAGGTACCATTGGTGGGGGTCGGGATTGGGAGTTCATGTACACTCGTGGCTGATTCATGTCAATGTATAGCAAAATGAATACAGTATTGTAAAGTAAAACAAACTAAAAAATAAAAATTAATTAAAAAAAAAAGACAAAAGAGTCAGATTTCCCCTTGGAACACCAAGATTTCTGTGCACACTCAAATCTTCACCTTTAAGGAAATATTTCAAATATTCTAAAATAGGTTATATTATATTTGGGAAAAAAGGGATTTTTTTCCTTTATGGAAATAATTCTCAATTTTATTAAGGAATATTTACAATCAGTAAAGTATACCAGGATGTTTTGAGTTATAATTAACCTACTTTGGACACGATATTAAACTAAAGGGTTTCCAAAAGGCTGCCTGGGAGTAAAAGCTACCAAGTATTTTATTTAACATTAAACAGCCAACCAGGCTTTCCTGTTGGCTCAATGGGCTTCCCAGGTGGTGCTAGTGGTAAAGAACCTGCCTGCCAATACAGAAACGTGGGTTTGATTCCTTGAAGGAAAGCACGGCAACCCACTCCAGTATTCTTGCCTGGAGAATCCTATGAACAGAGGAGCCTGGCGGGCTAGTCTATAGGGTTGCAAGGAGTTGGATGAGACTGAGCATGCAGTGGTGAAGAATCTGCCTGCCAATGTAGGAGACATGGAGTTCGAGCCCTGATCCAGGAAGATCCCGCATGCCAGGGAGCAACTAAGCCTGTCCGTAACAACTATTGAACCTGTACTCTACAACTTGGGAGCCACAACTACTGAAGCCCGAGAGTCCTAGAGTCTGTGTTTCCCAACAAGAAAAGCCTCCGCAGTGAGATGCCCTAGCATTGCAAGCAGAGAGTAGCTCCCACTCACAGCTACTACAGAAAAGCCCATGCAGCAAGAAAGACCCAGCACAGCCAAAAACAGTAAGTAAATAAATAAAAATTATTTAATAAATAAATCAAAAGCCAACTGAATTTGGCTTAGGTGTCAGCTAAAGTTCAAAATAGCACAGTTCTATCCATTTCTTCAAAGGTTCCTTCTAGAACCAGGGATATAAAAAAATACCCACTAAGATAAACTAAGAAGGCAGGCCTGATGATTGGAGGGTCGAGTTGGCCATCTGAAGCTGTTGCTTCAATCTTCCATATATATTAATAGGTGGAGTTATCACCATCTCAGGATGATAACTCAAAATTACTCCCCTCCATAAGATATGTCTTAAGATTAAACTAACATGGTGTGGAGGGTCTTTTCAAAGGAAAAATTTCATTTGTAACTAGATCTCAAACTTCATGCATCAATTTTACGTACACATGAAGAGTAACTAAGACCAAAAGATAAGTAAGATTCTTTTCCAGGCAAACCTGGTTTCTAAAACACACACACACACACACACACACACACCCCCTCTTTGGTGGCCCAGTAACTAGCACTCCAAGCTCCCAACACAGAGAGCCCAGGTTCAACCCCTAATCAGAGAACTAGATCCTACGTGTCAAAACTAAAGACCCCATGTGCTGCAACTAAGATTCAGTGCATACAAATTAAGAACAAACAACACACACACAAAACAAAAAGCCACAGACACACATCGGGAAAAAAAAAAAAAAAAGCCAAACACAAACCAACTCTGCCTAAAAGTGATTTTGACAGTTGAGTTACATCTAAAACACTATGGGTTGTTTTAGTTCCAGAGTTGTAAGCAAGGTCATATAGGTGACAAGAGACAATTTGGGCTGTTGCATCAAAACACCTAGACCCCTGCACCTTCTGTAATAAAAACAACAGGCAACTCCCATCCTCTCTCCCCCACCTTCTTGGCCACCTTACAAATGGAATCATAATCCAAATGTACCTGCGTATTTGTTATTCAGGACATGGAACATTTTCCTATAGAAACAAAGGGATGAAAGAGATGAAAAATTCCTAGGTAAGCCCACAAACCCCAACTGACTTACAATCCTACAAAACCAAATTACCTTTTATAATTTTGTTTCTGAAGGAAAAGACGTTAGGATGTCTAGTCAGAGATCCCATGAGTAACCAAGGAATCCCTCTACTCTTGTCTGCCACACCTCTCCCAGCAAAGACTGCTCTTCTAATCCCAACAAAGCAAAGGGCCTCCAGGGATGTGGGTAAAGCTTCAACCAGGCCTCAGCACAGCAGTTAAAAAAAAAAAAAGAGTGCATCTGTGTAGTCTGTGTGTTTTGGGATTGAGGTCTGGTGGGAAGTTTTAGGGGTATCATGTTTTTTTGGTAAGAGAAATTCTGGTCCCTTGGAAAGCAATGATTTCAGTTCCCTGAGGGTAAGAGACCCTATCTGTATGTAAGCTATTGTAAACTAGATGTTAAAAGTAGGAGACAGCTTGTATTTTATTTTACTTCTTTAGAAGGCCTGTAACGAACTGCACTGTCCAATTATGACAGCTACAAGCCACATATACCATTATTGGGGCACTTCAAATGTGGCTAGTGTGACTGAGGAACTAAATATTTATTTCATTTCATTTTTAATCAACTCAAATGTTAAACTTAAAAATTGAGGCTCAACTTGGTTACGAGAAGACTTCCAAGTATGTCTGGTTATTAGAATGACCTCAGTATGTGAATCTACCTTGTCAACTAAAAGTTTTATGAAATCTGAACATTTCATGTAGTTCTAGTAGAAACTTTGCATCTGAATTTAGATATGCTGGATGTGTAAAACATATATCAGATTTTGAAGACTCAGAAGCAAATAAGGAATGTAAAATGTTTCCTCAGTAGTTTGTTTTTTTAATTAATTAATTTTGGTGATTCATTCAGGTGAATGAATCATTGAGGTGAGTGGGCTAGGTATTCATTGAGATGAATGGGCTTTCACTAGCTGCCCCTGGGGCATGTGGGATCTTAGTTCCCCAAGCAGGGATGAAACTTGGGTCCCCTGCATTGGGAAGCAGATTCTTAACTACTGGACCACCAGGGAAGTCCCTCTTTAGTTTTCATATATTGATTACACGGGCTTCCCTGTTAGCTCAGCTGGTAAAGAATCCACCTGCAATGGAAGAGACCCAGGTTCGATTCCTGGGTCGGAAAGTTCCCTTGGAGAAGGGATAGGCTATCAACTCCAGTATTCTTGGGCTTCCCTGGTGGCTTAGATGGTAAAGAATCCACCCACAATGCAGGAGACCTGGGTTTGATGCCTGGGCTGGGAAGGTCCCCTGGAAGTGGATATGGCAACCCACTCCAGTATTCTTGCCTGGAGAATCCCCAAGGTCACAAAGAATTGGACATGACTGGGCAATTAAGTGTGCAGTGAGTATGTGGTCCTTGTTGAAATAATAATATTTGGGGTATACTGGGTTAAAGAATATATGTATTAAAATTGATTTCACCTGTTTCTTTTTGCTTTTTTAAATGGTTACTTCTAAAAAATTACATTTATATTGGACAAGCTTCTTATCTATAACCAAAATATTTCACATATTCCTATATAACTCTTAACAATTTTCTAGTTCATACTCATCTTATCAGTAACAATTATAACTCTGCTTCTATGTATTGCTTAGAAGGAAAAAATTTTGAAAGCAATCCTAAGGTTTTAAATTAAAAAATTTTAAATATATAATTTTACTATACTTACTGAAATGTTAGCATGAAATGACACTATTTGAACTGAAAGTATTCAGAATATTGCTTTTAAAAATTACATTCTGTTACATAATCTCTATAGAAAGATATGTTTAAGAAGACTAAATCTAGTGATTCTTTAATGCAACTACCAGTGATTATCCACCATCTGTTCAAAGAATGTGAAATTCATTTTGAATCATATTAAAAACCTATTCCAATGCACATTCTAAAGGAAGTCCATGTGAATTCTCACCTGATTTATTCTCTGAAAAAAAATTTTAGTGATCCAAATAAACAATGTGGTATAATAATTAAAACAACATGGTATATTCAGAACCACATTAATCTATGGAACAGGATAGACAAGCAGATCTGAACATATAGAGGATTTAATAGACATTAAGATGGACTTTCCTATCAATGGGGAAAAGAGGAAGCTAATGGGAAGTGGAAGATTTTTCTGGATAACTAGCAAGCGATTTGGAATTGATTTAGGTTGAAACTGTTAACACTTGTGAATCACTTAGCTCAGTGCTGGGCATACAGTGAATGATCAATAATATTGTTACCTTGAGGAAAACTAATAAAGCTACAGTCCCACCTCACTTCTTACACAGAAATAGATTCTAGATGGACTGAGCAACTTAATGCAAAAAAAAAATTAGAACCAGGCTTCCCTGGTGGCTCAGTGGGAAAGAATCGGCCTGCCAATGCAGGAGATACGGGTTCAATCCCTGATTGGAGAAGATCCCACAGGCCTCGGAGCACTAAGCCTGTGAGCCACAATTACTGAGCCTGTGCTCTAAATTGAGCTGCAACTACTGAAGCCCGTGTGCCCCAGAGTCCATGCTCCACAAGAGAAGCCACCACGATGAGAAATGCAAGCACTGCAACTGGAGAGTAGCCCCCGCTCTCTACAACTAGAGAAAAGGCCTGGAGGCAGTGAAGACCCAGAAAAGCCGAAAACAAATGCATTAATTAAAAAAATTAGAGCAAGGAAATATTCTAAAAGGAAAGTATGTCTTAACAGCCAGGTCAGAGAAGAAAAGACTTATCAAATTAGACTACAAAAAAATTTAACAAGTCTGTACTACAAAAAAATAGTATACAAAGTTGAAAGCCAAAAAAAGAAAAAAACAGGGAGGAAATAATTTGTAATATTTGAAAGATCTCTGAGGAAAACTCAAGCATCTGTAACAGAAAAGACAGGCTAATTACATACAGAGGCAAATCACAAAGAGAAAACAAAATGGGCAGCAAACTTGTGAAGCACTGTCCAGCCTTGGTAGAAATCAAAGAAATACAAACAAATATGAGAGACTAGCAATGATGGAAAGGTTGCCAACACTTAGTAACCCGCCTTTCACGCACCCACCAGTTACTGGTGGGCATGTCGACTGGGATAGTCTTTTTGGAGGGCAGTCTGGTACTGTCTATGGCTATCAAATGACTCAGCAACTCCCCTACTAGAGCTTAACATTAAGGAGATGGTCCAGTAAATGTGAAAAAATCCACTCTGCCTAAGGAGCTGTACTACTGTGTTGTTTATAAAAGTGAAAAACTAGAAACAGCTATCAATTATTAATGGATTAACTAAATTATGGTACAGTTATACAATGGAATACACATCTTAAAAATGTTTAAGTATGTTGATATCTATTAGTTCCCTGGGGAAACAAGTACCCCTTGAGCTCCCAGATAACAAGACACATCTAGAGGTTTGTTTTAACAATAAACTTGGGAGTATTTGTTATTTCTTCTCCATAGTCTCTCATCTCCATTACCTGTGTAACTGAGAGCTGGCTGTTTACAGCTGAGTTGTAACCTGGGTCAACAAATCTCTTGAAACATACGCAAATTTTTTTGTGTGTGTGTATATTTTACTGGGAAGAGAGTCCATGGATTCATTAGTGCCTCAAAAGGCCCCCTAGTCCACCACTGGTTAAGAACCATTGGAGTATATAGCTTAATGGGCCAAGTTGATGTCTAACTGCCCTCAAAAGCATATGTGATTGTACAGTGTGTGAGCGCAGCAGTCAGTCAATATTTATACTAAGTCTTACCTTGATTGGTAGCCCAATTATCGTAAAAATTTGGAACAGATTTCTTTACACACTTTAAAAGTATTTGAAACACACACACATACTCAAACTCACACACATACATACTCACACACACAATCCCCAAAAGCTCTCTGGCAGCTAGGAGACAAAAAGTGAATTAGAAAGTTTCAAACAAAATTACAATATTAACTTTTAAAAGAAGTAATTATTTTTCACAGTCATTTGAATGTTACATCCATTTGAGCTCCTTTAAAGAGATAACTTTAAGATTTAAGGACTTAGAAAAAGACTTATCTTTGTGAGGACAGTCAAGTTCTCAAAATCAAATAAGGACTAGAACACTATCAAGTAATTAGTTCTAAATGAAGAAAGCAATCAATCACTTAATATATTAATTTTAAAATGTTCAATAATTTACTGATGCCATATTATGAAATATATAATACTAAATTTGAGGCCCCAATTTATATAATTTTTACAGTATCTCATGGTTTGGTAAAAATGATTCAGATATTTAAGGGAAGAAAGATTATCTACTGGCCACAATAATAACACAGTGATAAAATAGATTACAGGGGAAATCAGCAACTATAAATGACTTGAAACCAAAGGAAAATATAATTTTGGATTAAATGAGATTATCATCTCTTCAGGAGGCAGAGGAGGTAAGAAGTGATAAGCAAAAAAGTAATAAAATCAACAGGATTTATTTATGAAGGCATATTGGGCAATATACGCTTATAGTATTTTTTTAATACACAAAGATAATTATCTTCAAAATACTATCAGATTTCCCTGGTGGTCCAGTGATGAAGACATCACGCTTCCACTACAGGGTGTATAGGTTCAATCTCTGGTCAGGAACTACTAAGATTCCACATGCACCAGGGCCAAAAAGAAAGTAAAAACTTCTACTTAAAAATAATAATAATTATTATCTTCATGAATTGGAATTAACTACATATGGATTTAGGATTAAAAACACCCAAAGGTACTATATGATCTCGTTTATGTTTTATTATTCCCGAAACTGACTTAAAATTCTGTTGTTGGAAATTCCATTATAATAAATTACAAGGTACAGTCTAAGTTAAGGTAGATTTTTACTGAGTTGAATTTTACATAAAATATATAGGTGTTATGCTGGGCTCAATAGTACATGTTTAAGACTGTAATTTTATTTGCTGCAAAGTGATAAGACCTAGAGAGCTATGTTTCACAATTCTAAAACCTGCAATTTATTTTCATTTCTTAAATGCCTTAAAATGTTGAATGCTTTTATACACTAGATTTCATTCCAAATAAACTATTTAATGCAAATTTAATTAAGGCAAAACACAAATCTCCTGTATTAGCAATGACATATACCCAAAAGAGTCTTTCACCAGAGGTTTTCTTTACCAGATATTCCCAAATGAATATCATAAAAACATAGAGAAGTCATTAAGCATGACTAATGGAATTACAAGAAAAAGAAATCTATACACCTAGCAACCTTTGCAGGTATCACCATGAATGAGAAAGCAATACAAAAGCAAATGCAGAAAATATATTGAAATAATGTTCAACATTACTAGAAGTTAAATAAGACCATTTTCCCCCCAAAAGTTGAAAAAACAAACACACACCTTCAGTATGAAATGACTGGCAACCTAGCAGGGCATATACACAAGTAAAATAACATAATTTCCTTATTATATTTATAAACATTATTATAATTCTCCATCAGCTTATATATAAAAATATGAAGCGCTCCATCAAATATAAGAACAACTCAATCCTCAAGTTATTTTAACTCTTAAGAATATTAAATACAATAAAATGATTTTAATATCATTCATCAAAAAAAGATATATCATCATGCCAAATATTTAACACAAACATCACAATCTACTTGTTTTTCTGCTCCTAAAAAGGAAACACTAACTGAAAACAAAAACAGGTTTCTCATTCTGACATAAATCAATATACAGAAGCCATTTTAAAAATAAGTGTTTCCCCAACTTTATTGAGATATAACTGACATATAACGTTGTGCAAACAAGATGTAGATGAAATGATTTGATATAAGTATATATTGCAAAATGATTACCACCCTAAGGTTAGTTAACACATCCATCAACTCACATAGTTAACAATTTTTGTTTGGTGAGAACTTTTAGATCTACTCTCTTAGCAACTTAAAATACACAATATAGTATTGTGTATATAGTAATATAGTCACGATGCTGTAATTTACGTCCCCAGAACTTATTCATCTTAATAACTGGAAATTTGTGCCATTTAACCAACCTCATTCATTTCCCCACTGTGCTCGCCTGGCAACCACCAGTCTGCTGTTGCTAGGAGTTCAGTTTTTGTAGATTCCACAAGTAAGTGAGGTCAGACGACAGCATTTTCTTCTGTCTGACTTATTTCACTTAGCATAATGCCCTCAAGGTTCATCCACACTGTCACAATGGATTTCCTTCTTTTTATGGCTAAACAATATTCCATTATTATAGAGTTCTCTCACATGTTCTTCACCGATTCATTAAAAATAACTTTCTTTTCTTGTTTACAAAAGTATTTCCTATTTATTGTTGTTGTTTAGTTGCTAAGTTCTGCCCAACTCTTTTTCGACACCAAGGACTTCAGCATGCCAGGCTTCTCTGTCCATGGGACTTTCCAGGCTAGAATACTGGAGTGGGTTGCCATTTCCTTCTCCAGGGTTCCTATTTATTATCACCTATTTATTGTAGAGAAATGGGAAGCTACTAGAAAGTGGACACATACACCCAGAATCCCACAACCAGAAAAGATCTTTTTTCAGTGCCTATTCTTATGCTGGGCCTATATATTTCTTTTGGGAGTTATTTCCTAAAAGCCACTGTTTTTATATTGTCCTGTTGAAATTTACCAATATAACTGGAATATGTTCTGTCCCAACTAGACCTCTTACACTTAAGGAATAAAACTTCAAAACCATAAATTTTGATGATGTCACATTTCTGGGACAAAATTTAAAATACATGATTAACGTAATAAGTTATCTTATGGACCCATTCTTTTAAAATTATGTGTTTTACTCTGGTATTGCAAAAGCAAAGGATTGTGCTTCATTACCAATTCAGCATGTTCACTGCAGCCATGTCACTCAGGAAGCCAAACATTTTCTATTTTGTTTTGGTACCTTAAACAGTTAAGGAGGAAGGCCAATCTCTACTACACATTACAA
Source organism: Aepyceros melampus (assembly GCA_006408695.1). NCBI lineage: Eukaryota > Metazoa > Chordata > Mammalia > Artiodactyla > Bovidae > Aepyceros > Aepyceros melampus. Next base: position 277,304 of record SJXQ01001199.1, read on the forward strand.
TGCATTAGTATTTTTACTTGATGTTTAAACTCACTGAAGGATAAACTCATCTTTAAAATATGCTCACATTCAGGGTTTAATATATCATTACACAACTGAAACAATAACAATAAAAGAACAAGGAATATTTGCACTATATCCCTATGCGCTCGACCTTCCGTATCTTCTGGAGGAAGACTCTACAAGTTCAATTCTGACCAGCACTCTCTCTTACTTTCTTCCAGAAACATCACAAATCCTAAAAACACAAATCCACAGGCTGAAGTGACTGTTTCATTCTGTAAAGAGCTATGTATTTCTGTAGATACCTTGGTTGCTACTTTTTTCAAGCTAAAAGATGACCAAATGATTTTTAGAAACAGGAAACAAAAGGAAAAATAGAATCAGCATTATTTCTGAGAGAATATTTTTGCCTAGTTTAAACCATGAATATATTGTAGAATGCTATATCATGAAGCTGGTAAATCCTAATTTTTGGTACTCTAACAGATTAAGTACGCAACAGTTTCTTTTCTTTTTTTCTGCTACAATGATATTTTAAATATAATTTGCTACAATGATATTTTAAATTTCTCCCAGTTTGGATTTTTAAAAATCCATTCTTTATAAAAACATATTGATTGCTACCAGCTATAGGCTCTGAATTTTAGACAACACAAAATAGTTTTTCACAAACTTTCTAATTGACTCTCACCTAAAGGCTGGAAACCCCCACTGAAGGCTTTTTAAACTCATCAGACATATATATACACTTAAAAAAAAAAAAAGCTTTAATTGTAGGATCTCACTGACACAAACATAAGGAAATTCTGAGTTATACATACTTCACATTAAGCTTTTTCCACTGACATTGTAACTTTTGTCAACATTCAAAGAAAATTCAACCCTGGTCAAAGGTGACAGTTTGACAACCCTGGAAGCTAACATCCTCTGTTTATTTGAACAAGTTCATACTATCTGCTCAGGGAATTGAAGTTTTTCTCATCCCTGACTTGATCTCTCAAGTTCAAATCACTACACTTTAGGGTTGTGAATTCTGTCTCCAAGATTTAACTTTACAATCCACCTCTAAAAAAAGAGATGAGAGAATAGTATGAGCATCAGATATGAAAAGGAATACGTTCTAAGACTCCTTTCTAAGGGCCTTTGCACAACTAAACTAGAAACATATGCAGTAAGTTCAGCTGCCTTAAAAACTATCCCCTCAAATTGAAATTCTTAAGGCTTTCTATTTCAAAAACCATAATTACTGGCTTTAAAACAAGAATAGGACCATAAATCCCTTCAAAATAAAGTTGCAAATAAAATGAGCTGGATACTTGCATTCTCAGTCAACAAACATGCATGTCTCAAACCACACTGACACAGAAGATCCTTTTGTTTGTAAACAGAAGCCAAAGAGACAGCTTATAGCTCTTCCCCTATGATGTACATGGTAACGTCAGTAGAAAGGAAACAAAGGACAACTTAGAGTTAAAATGAAGATTTTCTCTATTTTAATCTAATTTCTATCAGGAATATATAAATTAGTTGTAAAACACCTACCATCACCTTCATAAACTTAAAAAAATTCCAAACATACATTTAAAAATTTCTATTAAAAAAAGAGAGAGAAAGTCATTTTGGAACACAAAGAACCATAAACCTCTAAAGAACCCAAACGTCTCATTGCAAAGTGACAGTTGCCCGCTCTCCTTCGAAGTCAGTGGGTAACAATACAGCTTCTGGATTCAGCTTGGCCTGTGTCTGGATCCAGCCCTGCCATTAGCAGCAGTGTGACCTTGGACAAATTACTTAACTTCTCTGTGGCCATTTCTTCCTCTTTCATCTGAGAATAGAACCCACCTCTCTGAGGATCATGAGTTAAAACATGCCAAGAGCTTATACCAGTGTCTGCTTGGCACTCTGTAAGTGAATGGTGTTAGGTATTATTTTTACTATCTTCATTTTTAGGTTTGGGGCATAATTCGAAGTACTTTTAAATTAATTTTCTGATCACTTTTTGAAAGATAGCATAATAATCATTACACAAATAATTAGTATACCTTCTCAAATGAGCCCAGGGTAAGTAGAGTTATAGCCCAGAGGGGTAAAGAGTTTTTTTCTTTTTTCATACACAAATCTTGGACGTGACTGTTACTGGTAACTTTGGCTTGATTTCCCATATGCAAAAGAAAATCCCCTATCAGGAAAAGACAAGCAACATTAGAGAACACTTGGGTTTGTCCTGATCATTGCAGGGTAAAGCCAAAGTCAATTTTACTAGCCTTATGGGCATTGAAAATATTAGTCACCAAATTAATCCCAACAAATAACAATAATTGATTGGCTCATTGATGTATTTCCCCTTGTCTTCCCCAACCTTTCTCTAAGTAGTCAGAAAGGAAAGTTTTCATATTTTCTGAGAATCTCATTATTGCTCTCAAACCATACTCTATATCTTAGTAAAATTAAAAAATGAGTCAGCATAAGCACCTCAGAAAACTAGTAATGCACAGAATATGGAGATATTTCTCTTCATACTAGAAATAAATCTGGAAAATAATTTTAAAGAGTTCATCAGAGTGCCAAAGGAAGAACAAATGGAGAATGAGTGTTGGATTCTACAAGCTAGTTTCCAAAAAAATTTCAATCAATATAATATTTTTCATCTTAGTAGTACTATAATACATGAGAAATGGAAGTAATTATTATGAATAAACCCAATGAAGAAAATATCCAGTATGTGACAAACTCATACTTCTTTACTGACGATGGTGGGAGGGATGGGAGGTCAAGACACTCATCAACCTTATTTGCAAATTGCACTATGCATAATCATGCCACACGCTAATATAGTACTGCCTTCAGTGATGTGATCTAAAAGAAAATTTATAAGACAGAAACTGTCCCTAAACTGCAAACATGTTTGAATGCCAATTTAATCAGGAGTCTATTAAGTCATTACACTTCTTATAATAAAGTTAGTTGAAGGCGAGGAAAAGGCCACTTGCTTCAACTACTGAAACAATACTATATGTACTTCTTTCAAGGATATTCTTCTCCGCAACACTCCATATAACTCAGAGTCCAACATTTATATTAAAAGTGACCTAGCACATTAATGATTATCCAGGAGGGTCAAGGAAGAGTTTTATGACTGAGGGTGATTCCTCCAAAGTTCTACCATCACCACACTAAATTTCTCCTTATTCTTATTTAACTCCTCCATGACATCCTGTATGACTTCTAGGTGAGGTCAGAAAAACTGGTATAGTCACTGCTAGATAGATGGAGTTCCATATCATATAAACCTATGGCGACCCCCCCTTGAAAGCTCTGACAGTCAAAGCTACACATAACATATTTTCACTCTATCTTAGTGCTACGCGTTTTCTAGGTACCTGGCAGGAAAACAGAAAGGGGCAGCCCCATTTTTCTGTTACTTGCACCTTTGTTGTGGTAGTTGTTGTTAAGACTTCTTCCAAGGCAGCTAAACCTTGAAGGGAGCTGGGAAGATCTGGGATGTCTTGTCTTTCCAACTGGGTACTCAATAGAGCTATCATGAGGCAGTACGGTGGGTCAAAGACAAACCACATGGCATCTGATGCTCGTCTTTATGCGTATAAAAATGTGACACTACCAAAAGGTTACCATGTGGACCTAATTTTGAAAATACAAACAGAAGCACCCCCACCCCAATATTACCATTAAAAAAAAAAGGAAACCAAACCTCAAAGATACCTTCCAAGGAAGTCATGGGTGTGACCAAAACTAACAAAAGTAATAAAACGTCATCCAAAACCCTAAAACCACCAAAAGTGAGGGTCTCCGTCAACTAAAAGTCAAATGCCTATAAATTACTCGTTTCTTTGATTAGTAAACATAGCCTAGATTTAGATATGTAAAATCCTCTCCAAATGGGCTTAGGGTTTTTATAGTAAAGGATCACCACTCATAAGAAAACATCCAATGTAAACAGGCTATTTAATTAAAACAAGGACATGACAATTAAGAGAAAGCAAAGTAAAAACATTTTTAATCGCTGTTATCACTATTTAAATGTACAAAATAACTGATCAGTGGAAACTAGATTGTTAAATCTGACTTTCCTATTCCCAGAAATAAGCACAAAACTGTTTCCAACATTGCAGGGGAAAAAATACTTCCGATTTTAGAACGGTTCTATTAACAAAGCGCAGATTTAAAGAAAAATCTTTTCCTTTAAATACCACACAAAATCAGGGACAGTGATACCTTAGAACAAATTTTTAAACATTATTTTTATTAAGAAGTATCAAGTATTTTGATACTTTATCATGCAGTAAAAGGATATTTTTCTGAAGAGCTCAGTAACCTACAACTGTCAGATAACTTTTTCAAAGAATAAGTTTCAAAAAAACTAATAAAAAAACAGGAGGTCTTCTGCTTCCTTTTGTAGGAATAATGTACACACTATTGTACACATAGAATACACAATAATGTACACTAGAGTGTAGGTAATCTACACTCTAATAGAAAGGGGAAAATACGTGTCACTGGTGGTCAGAACATCCAGGTATCTATGAAAATTCATGATATACACACGTTTGTAGGGCACTAGAAGAGTTAAGCTTCCTTGGCTTCTATCTTCAACCTTCAATTTAATCTTGAGCATATTATTTACCTATTTACAACATCATCCTTTTCTAATAGACTACCTCTATAATTACCTATACAAAAATAAGTCAAAGTAACTACCACAAGCACACTGATTAACCTAAACCTAACCTAATACAAATCACAAATAATTTGAATAGGATATGAAATAACTTTAATATAATGATATAACTTGAAACAATTTGACATTAAGTACCCAAAGAGCAACAAATGATACCTTTTACTAGTCCTGATGTGGGTTTTGCATATGTAAATAAAATTGTTTAAAAAACATCAATCGAGAGCAAGAAAATGAAGATGAAATGAGAAGTTGGGGCACAATAGGAAGTGCTGACCAAAATATTCATGTTGTAACACTCCAAACAATGATAGCACTTTCTCCCCCTCCCATCATGTATATCATGAAGTACCTGATTAAGAAACACAGCCACCTTAAATTTCTTAACACAATTCATATTAACAGCCTGTGGGCAAACATGTGCATCCTAACTAGTGAGAAGAGGGGATAATTTATTTAGTTGGGTGTACAGCAAAGATTTTGTGCAGTTTAGCTCCCAGTTGTGCAATAACCAAACTGCTGGTGATAGAAATCAACTTTTTTTTTATGTTTTGCTTTTTCAAAAAAAGATCTCTCCGTTCTCTCCCTGCGTCTCAATCAGGTGCTTGAATTTTCCATCTTCCAAAGGCTACAGAAAGTAAGCAATCTACTAGATAACACCAACCTGACCAAAAGAGTGGTGCTGTTTTGGTTAAACCCACAGACATCTCAAACTGTCACATAATACATTTTCTTAAAATCAGCAAGCCCCCCTCTCCCCCTTACACTATGAATTCTAACTGTGATCTTCCAAGAGATGGAAACTGGTACTAACACAAACAAGAACCCTGAAGCCTTGAAATAAAGTCAAACAATAGAATTCCACCACGTTACACTATCAAAACTGATCTAGTGTTCACAGTGTTAGGGAATGAAATTTTTTAAATGACAGGCACACTAAATAAAACACATAGTCAATGAACACCAACAATGTGATCAACAAAACCTAAACAAATAAATAATCACAGAAAACGTTGAGGAAAGAGGCAGAGTTCTATTTTCTTTGCTGAACGATAACAAAATTATTTGAGATAATATACTCAACAGCTGAAAGCTTATTATGGCCCAGGCGGCTATCCAACCACTTTGGAAATCTAAGATACAAGCGGAGGATAAACACCATTTGAAGACTGAAAAGGGGACCTAAGCTGTTTAATAATTAGGTGATACACTGGCCCTTTCAAGGGGCATTCCCCGAGGGCATTCCAGAGACAATTTATGAAACTGTATGTAGGGAAAGATCTATTACTTCTCTGTGCTTCGGGAAGAGCACTGATCTGAGTCTTCAGACCGACATTTCAGTTCCTGAAGTTCAAAACAGCTGTGTGAACGGAGCAGGCCGATCTTTCCACGTACCTGGCCTCAGTTTCCTCACTTGTTTAATAAAGAAGACAGCATTACCGCGGGGATCCTTTCCAGCTCTAACATTCTACGACCCACTTTGAGCACTATTTATTTGATACGACGGTACCAAATACAATGACAGGATCAGAGGGGACAAGAAAAACAAAAACAAAAAAGATGTGGCGTGGCTCTTTAGGAAAGAGAGGATTGCTATCTCTTTTTGCCCCTAAATTGCCTGTGGTTCGCATTAATCCTCCTAAAACTGGCGCTTGTTTTCCAGTCTTCGCCTTTTCCATCATTGCTGGCTACAAGTGTCTGCAAACGCCTCTTGCTCCACACAACTTCTTTTCCTCTTTGATCCGCCTGACCATCTTGCCAGATTCCTTTAGCCTCAGACCAGCTGGGGTGACACAACGGACTACCCTTCCGACACTGCATCTCTGCCCCCAACACCAGGAGCACTTTTTAAAAAACTCTTTATCCCCGGCTAGAAAACCAGAACGCGCCGCTTCCCACCGCCACACGCACCAGCCGGGGCTTGGCGGGTCCTGATGGGGGATTCTGCAACCCCCCCGCCCCCCGAGCCTGAACGAAACGCTCGTATTTGTTGTCTGGACTCCTTATAAGGCACTGTTCCTTGAAGCTTGGCT
>SJXQ01001199.1:284132-313069 GCA_006408695.1 Aepyceros melampus
CGCAGCCCCAAGCGCGCCCCGCGCCGGCGCGCGCCGCTTCCTGGTTCCGCCCGGCGCGCGCTCGCGAGCCCCGTGGTCCCTCGCCCCACCTCCGCGGCCGCCCTGGAGGGACCCGGAACCCCCTCCGCGTGTCCCGGGCGAGTGCGGGGGCGCCGGCGCCGCTGGCAGCTCCTCTTCGCGGTGCTGGAGCCGCTTTGCAGCTCGACTCCCGGGCGGGTTCGCGGGCCGCGAGCACATGCTGCTTTGTTTGGGTAGGGTCGGCTGCCCCCTGTTGTGGTCGTGTTGATTGGCCCCCCTCTGCGGCCCGCCCACCTTCCTTCGCCCCGGCTGGGGCCCGCGTTCTGGGTCCTGTCACTGGCAGGCCGAGGTCAGAAGTCCACTGCTGCCCCATCAATAATTATCCCGGGTTTGCTCCCTGGAGGGCGTTTCAGCTTGTGCTCCTGCCGCTTACCACACGGAGGACAGGCAAGAGGAAAGCCTAAGGGCCACAGCAGGAGTTTACGCCGACCCTCCATCCGCTGTTCCAGAGTGAATCTATGGATTCCCCTCTCTGGGGAATCCCACCAGTGGAACTACAGGACGGACTCTGTCCAGAGAGAGAAGAATAGACTGGATCGGCTGTGTAGGATCCAGAAGAAAGGGTCTCTGAGCGCCTTTTCCATGTAATGGGGAGGGGGGGTGCAGTATCTGAGAAGGCAGCCTGAGTCACTCACTCTCTTCTGGCTACATCTCTGGAGCTGGCGGACGGTTTCCCTGGCAACCCTCCAAGGGCCAGCACTAAAGCAAGGCATGTCAGATCTCCAGAAACCCAGCTGCAGCAGCAGAAAGAAGGACCCCCTCCCCCGCCCACACGCACAGAGCATGTCCCTTCCCTACAGTCTGAAAATCTTCCTGTCCAGAGATGACCACGATCTGCAAGTCCCCACGTCCTCCCATAATCCTCCCTTGGCAGCTCTTCCCAGCAGCCTTGCCTTCAACACCAGCCACAAAGATCTTTGTCTGTAGCTGATCACCAGCTCTTTTCCAACACCCAGGCTACCACTTTTCTCCCACATTCTGGGCCAACACCTGGCACAGTGCTTCTTATGGAGTAGGTACTGAGAGCTTGGAGGCCAGAGCTGGAGGACAGCCTGGAGCAGGAAGCTGGACGGAAGTGCCAGCCCTGAGCTCTCTGGCAACCCCTCTGACAGTTATTGTCCATGAGGTTTCAACACTTAGGCACACCAGATCTCTTTCTTGTAAGCTTTTCTCTCTGCCTGGAATGTCCTCCTGCCACTTGACATCTGCCTTTCGGTGACACTTGCTCTAGGCAGTATGCACCTCACCCTCCCTGTTTCCAGCCACACATTTATGCTTGTATTATGGCACCCTCATGCTGAAGGACAATTTCTTGTTTACATACCTTTCTACCCTCAGTGACACACAAATCCCATTCACCTTTAAATGCTCCCATGCTGTCCCAGCCCAGAGCAGACACTCAGTAAATATTTGAGGAGCAAACCCTACCCTCTAGGAATAGAAATGGAAACCAGGATGACTGCATAGTAATTAAAAGCACAGAATCACAAAATTAAAAGCACAGCACAGGTAAAGGTTCTACCTGCCAATGCAGGAGATGCAGGTTCAATCCCTGGTCCAGGAAGATCCCACATGCCTTGGAGCAACTAAGCCCATGCGCCACAACTATTGAACCTGTCCTCTAGAGCCTGGGAATTGCAATTACTGAGCCCACGCGCTGCAACTGCTGAAGCCTGGAAGCTCTAGAGCCTGTGCTCTGCAACAAGAGAAGCCACCACGATGAGAAGTCCAAGCACTGCAACTAGAGAGTAGCCCCTACTCTCCACAACTACAGAAAAGCCCGTGCAGCAACAAAGATCCAGCACAGCCAAATCTAAATAAATAAAATTATTTTTAAAAAAAACAACACAGAATCTAGAACCAGATGAGTTGTGTGACCTGGAGGAAGTTTTCTGTCATGATTTCCTCATTGGAATATAATAATGGTAATAGGACCTAATGACACCCCACTCCAGTACTCTTGCCTGAAAATCCCATGGGTGGAGGAGCCTGGTGGGCTGCAGTCCATGGGGTCACGAAGAGTCAGACATGACTGAGCGACCTCACTTTCACTTTTCACTTTCATGCATTGGAGGAGGAAATGGCAACCCACTCCAGTGTTCTTGCCTGGAGAATCCCAGGGATGGGGGAGCCTGGTGGGCTGCCGTCTATGGGGTCGCACAGAGTAGGACACGACTGAAGCGACTTAGCAGCAGCAGTAGCAAAGCATTGTGGGGAGAATTTAGTGAGTATATGTAAAGTGCTTCGAATGCTGTAAAGCACTATAAGGCTGTTAACCGTTAATTGTTGTTTTTAAGATTTTCACTCCTCTTCCTAGGACTGGTCAAGTCTAGGACTCAATGCAATTGCCTTGGCTGTTGTTCACCAGCGTGGAAAGTGCTGGTCTGAATGCTGGGAGGGCGGGGCAGGTATGTCTCTTGACTCTTGTATCTCATAGCACATCTCTGACTGACCACTAGGCACCAAGCTAGGTCTGGCCGGCTGTGTGCACAGACATAAGGGACGGAATGTTCTGGCTACTACCTCTGCAAAACAAGAATGTTGTCAACCCGAGAGAGGAAGGAATGTTCACTACCTACCTCTCCCTCCTTTCACTGCAGATGAGGTGAGACCCTACCTGGGTCTCCTGGTTCTCACAGGGCCTCAGGGACATAGACCCCTAAGTTGAGGGGACGCCAGACTGAGACATGACCCATAGGCAGTCACAGAAACAAAGAAACTGAATGGGAAGCCAGGATCCAGAAAGACCCTACAGAGCGCTCACATAGGAAGCTGCCTGAAACATAGCTGTAGGTTTACGGGTGTTTACTAGTCAAGAGAGTTGGAGGTGTCTCTTAGCCCATCCTGGCCTGACCAAGGAGAGACAGAGACTTGAGAGCCTGGAAGTCTGGTAGGCAGCCTTGCTCAGGCATCCTGCCTGCTCTCCACCAAGGACTGACCCCAGCCTCCTCCCCTCACTTGCAGCACGTAGCTTCCACAGAGAACAGCCCCACGCTTCCCATCCCTGCTCAGCCCTGCCCAACCACAGGGAGAGCGTGAGGGTATTTTCTGGAAATGTAGTTGAAACCACAACCACAATCCCCTCTAGCCAGAGACCCACGCTCACACGCTCATGTGGCTTCTCTCTCCAGAACGCTCTGTACCTTGGGAGTCGTACTGGTCCTGACCACACAGCAGCCACAAAAGGACACCTGCGGGAACTTTCCTTCTTCCATACCAGAGTGCTTCCTCCCTAGTCAGTCAGTATAGGCCCCTGGAGCCTCATACACTCACCTGCATCTCCAAGGCCTCAGAATGGAGGTTTGTCACAGCCAGTGGTTCACGGTGGGCGGGGGTGGGGATGGGGGCTCTGTTGGTACCAGGGCTTGCTTCTGCCAGAGCGCAGACAGCGAAAAGAGCCAAGTTTTATAGTTAGATCTGTTTGCAAATCCCAGCTCTGTCAATTTCACAATTGTATGACCTTAGTCAAAGTACTCCACTTCTCTGAGGGCCTCAGTTTCCCTCTGGTGTGACTCATAGGAGGTGTAAATTATGTTTGTAAATGTATAGACATGTTCTGGGAGTATACACAAGACTTAAACTGTAGTTGTCCCTGCGGAAGGGACCCAAGGGACAGGAAAGGAGAGAGACTAACTTTTCACTGTGTGTGTGTGAGCACGTGCGAGTACACACACACACACGCACAATCAGTCGTGTTTGACTCTTAGCGACCCCATGGACTGTAGCCCACCAGGCTCCTCTGTCCATGGGATGTTCCAGGCAAGAATACTGGAGCGGGTTGCCATTTCCTACTGGAAGGGATCTTCCTGATCCAGGGACTGTACTCGCGCCTCTTGTGTCTCCTGCATTGGCAGGTGGATTCTTTACCACTGCACCACCTGAGAAGCCTTAACTTTTCACTATTTATCCTTTTAAGTCTTCTGAGTTTTTATATCATGTCCTGTGCTACCTATTAAAATATGGGGAACGTGAACATTTTTTGTTAATAAAAGAAAAAAGTAGAGAGGATTGTGAAAGCATCCTGCCTAGCTTGATACATGAGTATTGTCTCCCCACCCCAACCCCAAGCACAGCTCAACCCCAGTCAGCCTGCGGGGCCAAGAGGGAGCTGGCAAGGGAAGCAGTAGTCAGTATGTGGGATGTGGGGAATGGATATGTGGGTCCATGCAGACCTTGCCACCTGGAGATTCTTACACGCTCCCGGTTTGCCTCACCTGTCTGGGCTCCCTTCTAGCCAGAGCTAAAGGGATGGCTCTCTAGAAAGCCCTAGGGGCCCCCACCTACTCCTGGGACAGGGTCATCATGCCCTTTCCATGCAGAGTCCTGGGGCAGTGCTATCATCCAGAGAGGGTGAGGCTGACACAGAAGAAGGTGCAGAGGGCCATTCCAGCAAAGGCTTGGCAGGTGGATTAAGAACTCGAAAGACAGCCCAGCACTGGGGAAAGATGAGGCTACTGCTGCTGTGAGGGGGAAAGCAGATCAGTAAGACTAGAGCAGGCAGAAGCCAAGGCAGCAGAGGAGAGAGCCTTTGGGATGCTATGAATCAAGAATCTCCTTGGGTCACAACAAAAAGGACAGGCAAAGTGGTGGGGAGGTGGCGGAGAAGGAGATGCACAGCCCTCTCTCGTGCACTGCCCTGAGGGCTTGAGGTCCATACTGGGCTGGCTGAGACACAGGAGATTTCTTGTTGGGCTAGAAGGAGGAGAAACTAGCTCAGCGGGAGGAGGGGACTGGTAATCAGTGGGCTTAATAAATGGGAAGCAGTCCCCTTTCCCTCCGAGAAAGGGATCGGAGCTTGAGGAAGCCCTATGCTGTGACAGGGACCTTTATTAATCCAGCACATATTTCTGAAACACTGGCTTCTCTGGTGGCTCAGACGGTATAGAATCTGCCTGCAATGCAAGAGACCGGGGATCAATCTCTGGGTTGGGAAGATCCCCTGGAGAGGGAATGGCTACTCCCTCTAGTATTCTTGCCTGGAGAATCCCATGGACAGAGGAGCCTTGTGGGCTATAGTCCACGGGGCCACAGCTTGGACACGACTGAGCAGCTCACACTCTTTCACAGATTACAAGTCAAGCAGTAAGCCACAGCCCTTTAGGCAACTAGTTCGGGCCTTAAGAAGAGGCTTCTGCAGACTTCCCTGATGGTCCAGTGGCTAAGACTCTGTGCTCCCAATGCAAGGGGCCCGGGTTCAATCCCTGATCAGGGAACTAGATGCCACATGCCACAGCTAAGAGTCTGCATGCCTCAGCTAAAGATCCTATATGCTGCAACTAAGACCCCACACAGCCAAATACATAAATATTAAGAAAGAAAGCAGAGGTTTGCAATACAGGATTGAGGGGCTCAAGGGTGCTGAGGAGAAAATACCTGGCTCTACTGGCTAAAGTCCCTGAGCACCTACTTGCTATGTGCTCGGCTCTGTGAGTGAGTCTTCATACCAATCCTGGCAGATAAGCCTTGCTGTCCTCCTTTTATGAAAGAGGCCGCTCAGCTCAGAGAGGCAGACTCATGTGCCTGGAGTCACACAGCAGAGCCGGGTTTGCTTTACAAAGAAGGAAAGTGGTTTCAAGTCACCTGGTTGCTAAGTTGGCAAAGTTGGGATTTGGAAGCAGATCTGACTCAGCTCTTTTTTTTTTTGCTGCCCACGTTCTGGCAGAATCAAGCCCTGGCACCGATAGACTCCCCCCTTCCCCACCCCGAATCACTGACTGTGACAAACTTCCATTCTGCGGTCTCTGCCTTCCTGTTGAGTGTCGAAGGTCCAAAGTCTTTGTGTTTTCCTCTCTGCCACACAGACTGTATGGAAGCTGAAGAGGACGTCCTCAGGCAGGAAAGGGAGGAATGACATTCCAGGTAGATGCATTGGAGTTGAGAGGCCAGTGCACTGGGGGAACTGCAGGGTTAAAGCCTGGAGCGAAGGGGACACGGGTGCTTGGGGTCCATTCTAGCAGCAAATGAAGACCAGGCCAGTGAGGAGGGGATGGAGCACTGGACCACCCTTCATTTTGACTTTATACCCATACTGGCTCCTGGCTCTGGGGAGCCGATTCGGAGGCTGGGAGCAAACAGGGAAGGCATTAGTGGGTTGGTGCCAGCCATAAGCCAAGAACAATGGAAAACAGAGCTGGAGAGCAAGGAACCTCCTTGGGTCGTAACAAAAAGGACAGGCAAAGTGGTGGGGAGGTGGCAGAGAAGGAGATGCACAGCCCTCTCTCGTGCACTGCCCTGAGGGCTTGAGGTCCATACTGGGCTGGCTGAGACATAAGAGATTTTTTGTTGGGCTAGAAGGAGGAGAAACTAGCTGAGCGGGAGGAGGGGACTGGTAATCAGTGGGCTTAAGGATGGGGAGCCAGACCTGACCCGGGGCTGCTCAGGACAGTCACCAGGCCCATCAGCTGCCCATCTCGGTGCCCGTGGCCCACCTCTTCTCTCACCCACCGGCCTCCCAGCCCTACCCCTGCTACGAGGAGAGTGGGCTCCTCTCTGCCCTAGGACATGTGTGCTCAGCCCAGATGTTGCACCCTCCTGCTCTCCCTGCCCTGTGAGCTTCTCTCCCAATCAAGTGGACAGGGCAGCTGGGCAAAGGAAGGCTGACTTCCCCCCCTCTGGGTCACCCTCCCCTCACCCTATTCCCAGAAACTGAGGACAGTCGCTATGCCTGAGGCTGGAAGGCCTCGTGTTCCCTTGGTGACTTCACTGTAAGTTGACTTCCCTGAAGAGTGCAGAGGACAGGAGGCAGGGGCAGGAAGCGCGGACCCAGCAGTTCCTTTCCCTCCCCCAACTCACACCGAATTTCTCAAGGCGCATGTGCCCCCTCCTTAGGTACCACTGTGTCTTCAGGGACAGGCATGGGTAGCATTTTCACAGTGGGGTACCAGAGTGTGGAAATTCTGGGAGAGGAAGAGACACTGGTCTCAGAGGTGCAGTCTGAGCATGAACCTGTGGCTCCCCCACTTCCAGGAGCCTTAAAGGTAAGGGCTGGAGTGGAGGTGGACAGCCCCCTGCAGAGGCACCGTGGGGGTGAAATGGGATGCTTAAGAGCCCATGGACTTCGGCTTCTGCTGTGCCTCTATGCTGGGGCACGGAGATACTTCCTGGAAGCCCTCCAGCTTTCCTGGGAAGGCTCTTCACCCCCCACCTCCCCTCTGGCTCCTGCACAACAGGAACTCTCCTTGAAGAAGAGGCCTGGAGCAGAGGAGACAAAGGCATCTCTGTACCATCTCCCCCTGCCCCCAGGGACGGTTAGGTCAAGGCGACCTTAAGGTAGGGGCATCAGCAGGGCCCTCTTCACGGCTAACCTGGTCTCCAAGGGCCAAAAAGAGGACTTGGGATCATTGTTCCCTTCCTGTGTGACTCGAACCTGCATCCGTGTAAGGATGGGGAGCCAGACCTGACTCAGGGCTGCTCAGGACATCAACACAGGGCAGGGACCAGCACAGGGATGGACGTGCCACACTTGGTGTCACAAAACAACCATGGGCTGGTGGGACTTCCCTGGGGGGTCCAGTGGTTAAGACTCTGTGCTTCCAATGCAGGGGGCACAGTCCGATCACTGGTCGGGGAACTAAGATCCCTCATACTGCATGGCCAAAAGAAAACAAAACAAAACAACCATGGGCTAGAGTGAAGACTACGGCATGTGCTCAGGGTAGGGAAAGTTTTAAAAGGTTGTATAGGGACACTGCCCACAGAGCCGAGCAACTTGGATCCCAGGGCCAGCTATGCACTCACTGGCCAGACTGCCGTGGATGGGACTCTGTCCTGGACTAATCAAAGGGGAGGGTGCTGGCTCTGCCTACCTTCAAGGTTGTCACACAGATCAATTGAGTTGAAGAGTTCAACCAGGTTTGCACACGAGTGTGCCACGGTTCAGTTCAGGATACATGCAGAACGTGTGAACTACTGGCTCGGCTAGGGATTATTCTGATTCCTATCAAACTATGGCCAGTCTTCTTTGGGGAATGTATTCCTGTGAGAATTTTTGTTTAAATCCTTCCCCATGTAATGCTGTGACCTGGAGCTGGTGATGAGGAGCAATTAGGGGCAGCAGCCTGGGACCCCAGCTCATCCACACGCTAGGCAGGCTTTGATCTTCTGAACCCCACCCCCTATGCCTCAGTTTTCTCCTCTGTCGTCTGGGCCCCTAAAACCACCAGCCTGCTTTGCTTTGTGGTGGGAAATAGCAGAGACCAAACCAGCGGACTGAAAGCAGAAAGAAACCCCAAATTTGACATTTCCGGGTAGTTGCATTATCCAGAGCGACCACAGTCACCTCTGCCCCCAACCCAACTCTGACACCCTTCCGTCTTCCACTCTTCTTCGGTTGGCCTTTGCCCATCCTGGGAAAGCGCCAAAGCTCCTCCCCTCCCACTGCATCTCCAAAGGAGAACAGAGGCACAGAGAAAGAGAGAGAGCAATGCAGACGGAATCCTAGAGAGAACGAATCAAGAGGAGGAGAATCCCAAAGCAAGAGAATGAAAACAGGAAACAAAGGACACCCAGATGTAGGGCCTCACAGAGAGAGGCCAACTGGGGAGAGATCCAGAGGTGGGGAAACAGCTGTTGCCATTGGACACAAGGGGAGGAGGGAGGCACGTGGGGGCTCTGAAGGCACTGGGGCACACCCTTTGAGGCCAATCCCTTCCATTTTGTTCATGGGCACACCAATGCTAGCTTCTTAGGACCCAAGAGGGCCCACCCCCTAGTCAAGCCCAGTCCAGCCCAGCCAGATGTTTGGTCGGTGTGGCTGCCAGCTGGAATACCAGGCCCCCACAGGCCTTGGGGAGGAAGCTGGAGAGGCGGCTGCCTGGAAGTGGCCAGGCAGGACCCTCACTCTGAAGCCACTCTGCCATCCCACCCTCTCCAGACACCCAGATGCTGGTGTCTGGCAAGGGTGGTCCTCTGCCTTCTAGATGTGGCTCAGAAGACTTGGAAGCCCAAGGGATCTGCTCCCACTGACTGACCTGCTCACAGTGAGAGGCTACAGGGCACAGGTGCCACGTCGGACCCACCCACTGTGGGGTGACGGGTTTGAATCTGCCACTGACAGCCCTCGTGACACTGACCAAGTCACTTCCCCTCTCCGGCCTCTGTTTCCCCATTTGTAAAATCATCTACGGTTGTTTCCAGCTCTGACACTTGGCGATCACTCCAGGTGATGCCTTAGCTGTGTGTCAGACCCTCCCCTGCCAAACCCTTTGCACAGAGTAGGGGAAGGAGAGAGAGAGGCATTGTGTTTCCTCCTCCCTAGAGCAAGGTTTGCCCCCTCCCTTGAACGTCTTCACAGTTTTCGATTCCTTTCCTCGTGATCCTGCCAACAGAGACTGTGACCACACGTGGAAATGGGTTGGGGGGAGGCGATCCAGCTTCGGCAGCTTTAAACTTTGGGGTTTTTTTTTTTTTTCTGAAATAAAAGAATGAAAGTGGGGAAGTAGTGAGTGGTAAGAAGATGGGGTGGGGGGGGGGTGTGGGAGGGAATGGAGAGAAAAGGGCAAATCCGAGAAGGAATTGGGGAGGGAGGGAGAGGAGAATGATTGCCCCCAGGATAGCAGGTCTTGGCCCAGCCAGCTGTGAGTGGGCAGCCAGAAGGGCTCCTCCCTTGGTGCTGCCAATACCAGCTGCCAGACAGAGGGGAGGCCCCAGAGGAGAGGGAAGCTGGGGAAAGGGAATGGAAGACTTCCAGGGTAGCCTTGCCCAACTCCCCCAGGGGGCTCTTAGGGAGAGGGCTGTGACCCAGGCAAGGCTTGGAGAAGGTGCTGCCCGTTCCGGCAAGGCCTGTAGGCAGTGCTGACCTTGTGAGCATTCGCGTCACCTCTCCCTGGACTTTCTGAAGATAGGAACAGCCTTGGATATGACCGGGTTGGGGGTGGAGAGGTAGGATCCTGTATGGACCACGGGTTGCCGACTTGGCCCTCTGCCCCACTGTGGGACCCTAGGCAAGGCCCCCTCACCCCTCCAGACTCCATTTCTCATCTGCAAAATTTCCAGGGCTTGAAACATTTGACTGCCAGGGTTTTTTTTCCTGTTTCTGCTACACAGGGGAGTGCACAGAAAAGTTGTGGAAGGAGGGGCAGGGCACGGGGGCCTCTAGGTGAGCTGGCGATCTCTGGAATCCCCAGCCCTTCTCCTCAATACGGTTTGCCTCTGAGATCACAAAAGCTGTGTCCCCAACCCACACGCGCGCACACACACTTACACACATTAGACTTCTTAAATCTAGAGACTCAGAAGATGACAAACGCCCGCATCTCCAGCTGCTCCAACCCTTTCCTCCTCCCTTTTGACAGATGAGAAAACTGAGGCCCCGCGCTGGGATTTCCAGAGCCCGGGATTTCCCAGCCCTCCCACTCCCATCCTCCAGCCACTCCCGCCCCTCTTGCCCAGCACTGTCTGCGGCAGCTCCGCGGGGTCGCCGGCGAGGGCCGGCTGGGACTCCCCGGGGACCCCGCCGTCGGAGCAGCCCCCTGCGCTCGGCGCCGCCCCGCCTCGCCGCCGTGCACTCGCCGGGGAGCCAGCCACCGAGGGCGGAGGCGGGGAGAGAGCGACCGAGGCTGGGAGGGGTGTTGGCGAGAGCTCGCGCGCTGTGTATGGTCTGTCAGAGGCAGCTGACCTTTGAGGAGGAAATCGCTGCTCTCGGCTCCTTCCTGTAGTAACAGGCGCCGCCGCCGCCGCCGCCAGGAGCCCCGGCCGGGAGCGAGCGCCGGCCCCGTCGCCGGACCGCCCGGCACGACCAGGTAGGTGGGTGGCCCCGGCAGCGCGTCCCCGGCGACGCGCGCCCAGAGGGGGCACCCCGCTGCTGCTGCTGCTGCTGCTGCCGCCCGGGTCCTCGCCCCGCAGGCCCCGGAGCCCGACAGCCGGAGGGGCGCCGGGACGGTCCCCGGGACCCAGAGGGAGTTTCGGCGCCGCGTGGACGAGGGACGCGGGACGCGGATGGAGGGAGGCGGCCGAGGGTGGGCGCCGTCCTCGCCCTCGGTGGGCAGGGGGCGCTGTCGGACTGGACAGTGGGAGACGTCGGGGCACAGCGAGGTGCGGGGGGCGCAGCCCGAGAGAGGGAGTGTCTTGTCTCCCCAGCCCTCCCTCCTGAACACCCCAGCCACGTGCCAGCGGTGGCCGAGCCGTCCAGGGGAAACATTCGGTGGCCTTGCCCTAGCTTTGGGCTGAATATCCCCGCGTTCCCAGAAACTGAGACTCGGAGTTCGAAGCAGGGTAGGGGGTGTTTGCAGTCCTCCCCAGAGGGCCCGAGGGCCTCCGCCATCAAGTTTCTCTTTCAGTTTCTAGCTGTTCCCCCCACCCCCACCCCGGGAAGCCCCGGTGGGGCGAGGGGAGAGGAAGAGGGGGAGGGCACCTGACTTTCGGGAGCCCCTCCCCAAGCCTCAGCGGGTTCCTCGCTGGAGGGAAGGACGGCCTTCCCCTCCTCACCGTCTTTCTTCCCGCACAGGAAAGCGTGTCTGTGGGAGGGGAGGGGCCTGGCCTGACCGCGGTCCAGGGATGGGTGGGCATGGCAGGGCTGGGGGCAGGCCCCGTCCACGCCTGTGCCGAGAAGGCACCTCCTCAGTGCTCTGCTCGCCCTAGGTGAACGGACATGGCGGGCTGGATCCAGGCCCAGCAGCTGCAGGGAGATGCCCTGCGCCAGATGCAGGTGCTATACGGGCAGCACTTCCCCATCGAGGTCCGGCATTACTTGGCGCAGTGGATTGAGAGCCAGCCGTGGTAGGTGCCCCTGCCCGGCGCCTTGCTCTGCGGGTCTCTAACCATCCAGGCCCCTTGGCCTTTACGTCTCCTCTTGGTGGTTTGGGGAGATTCTGATCCTGGCTGTCCCTCCCTGTGTGGAAGGGGTGGTGTCCCAGGGAAAGGGGAACAGAGAAATGGGAGTCTGGGAGGGTAGAGGGGATGTTTCTAGATTCTGATGCCTGTGGAGCTGCAGGGAGCAAATCTTGTGGGCAGGAGCCTGGGATTTTCCTGTCCTTCCTGGTACCTGACCTCCTCATAGGAGGAGGCACCATAGCAGGTTTCTCTCTCCTGACTTGCGCTAAGGGATGCCATCGACCTGGACAATCCCCAGGACCGGGCCCAGGCCACCCAGCTCCTGGAGGGCCTGGTGCAGGAGTTGCAGAAGAAGGCAGAGCACCAAGTCGGGGAAGACGGGTTCCTACTGAAGATCAAGCTGGGGCACTACGCCACCAGCTCCAGGTGGGCGTGAGCTGCAAGCCATCTGCAGGGAAACAGTGTCCGCCTTCTCTTTCCAGCACCAGAACCCCTGGGTTTTTTCCTGGTTTGGCCACTGACTCACTGTATGACCCTGAGCTTATCTGTGCTTCAATTTCCCCCACCCCCTCTTTCTAAATCAGACCTGTCAGATTCCCTTAGCCTATGACAACGTAAGAGATGGGGCATGTTTGTCCCCAAGAGAAGGGGGATGGGTGAAAGCACTTTCTGGGTAGATCAGGCAGAAGGGATGGGAGTAGACTGAGTCAAAATGCTGTTGTGACAGAAAGGAACACCGACAGATTCTAGAAAGGAGGGGATGGGGCAACCAGACATCCCTCTTAGGGCAAGTGGCGTGTGAGAGGAGCGCGTTGTCCTGGAGCCTTGAATTAAGGGTTTAATGTAAGGTGAGGGTGTGGGAGGAAGGAGTGTAGGGGAAAGAGGAAAGGGATGTGGATGGTAATCATAGATGAGCATTTATTGGAACTCACTTGAATTTTTAGAGAGCCTTCTTGAATACAGGCAGTAGGGTGCCAAGGAAATAAAAAGTCCATCCCAAAGGAGGCAGGAAACAGGAGAAGCCTGGGGTGTGGGGGTGTGGGAAGGGAAGTAAAATAGGAACCCAGGGCCAGGGCTGTAATGGAAAGTACCTTGACCTTGGCATTAGATGCCCCGAGTCTTGAGTCATCTGCTCACTCACTTGTTTGCCCTTGGACAAGTACTCAATCTCTCTGAGCATCAGTATTCTCATCTGTGAAATGAGGATAATGGTTTCTGCTTATGTCATAGGGTTTCTATGATGCACAAGTCAAAGGAGATGGCAGATTGGAAGTACTTTGTAACCTGTGGCTTTCTAACGCACTGCGAACCGAATGCGAAGATCTGGGAGGGGAAATCAAGTCAAGGAGAGATAGAGGTTCTGGTGGCAGTTCCTGAGCCTTCCGAGTGGAAGCTGAGGCATAGGCTGGAGGAGAGGAAGGAGTGGGTGGCCCTGCAGTGGCATGGTGGGAGCAGGGGTGGCCATTGGCAGCCGCTGTTGGATTCTTTCAGAGCACGTACGACCGCTGCCCCATGGAGCTGGTGCGCTGCATTCGCCACATTCTGTACAACGAGCAGAGGCTGGTCCGGGAAGCCAGCAACGTGAGTGCCCCGTGGGCTTGGGAGAGATTTTGAGAAGTCCTTTCACCCGCTCTCCTCTCCAGACACAGCTCTGTTTTATAAATACTGGCAAGAGAGAGCACCACAGAAATAACATACCCAGGCAAGTGTGAGAGGCCGTATTACATGAAGGTGTTGACATCCCCCCCACACACAGAGCCCCCGCTCCCCGGCTCTACTATTTACTAGCTGTGTGACTTGAGCAAGTTACCTTACCTCTCTGAGCCTCCGGTTTTTTCCTATTATAAATGAGGGTGGTCATAGTATCTACCCTATAGGGCTATTTCGAGGATTAAATGAGATACCACCTGGGCAAAGGATGTGTGCTGTGTGTTTAATCGCTCAGTCGTGTCTGACTTTCTGCAGCCCTGTGGACTGTAGCCTGCCAAGCTCCTCTGTCTATGGAATTTTCCAGGCAAGAATACTGGAGCGGGTTGCCATTTTCTACTCCAGGGGATCTTCCCGACCCAGAGATCAAACCCACATCTCTTGTGTCCCCTGCCTTGGGAGGTGGATTCTTTACCACTGCGCCCCCCGGGAAGCCCAGAGCAAAGAACAGACATATACAAATGAAGAAGAGGAAACCCTAAAAACACATACACGTCTGGAAACTCAGTCTATGTCAGAGATGGCATTACAGATCACTAGGGGAAAGATGTGTCATTGAATAAATGAGGCCAGGGGCAAAAGAAGAAATATCCTCTGGTGGGGTCTATGAGGAAACATGGAGGTCTGTGTCCGAAGAATTAACCTAGGAAAGCTCAGAGAAGCAAGGCCCAGGGAGGCAGAGCAGGGACCTGATCCCCAGGTTCTGAAATCATAAAGGTCTTGGACATGTGCTTGGACAATGGTGCAAACGGTAACTACCTGCAGTAAAGCAAAATGAATTTCATTAAATGATATCCCTTAGTTAATGACCACAGAATAGTGCCTGAAGTGAAGTCATAGTTATTATTTACTTGTGGTGGACACTGATATCAAGAATTTGAGAGGTCATTCAGTAAACATTTATCGAGGTCCTGCTGTGCGTCTGACACTGGACTAGGGTGGGAGAAACAGATCAAGTCCTGGCCTCCACCTGAAAGGAATTCAGGCTGTGATAGATTCTTTAGGACTCTGCTGAGTGCTAAGTCAGCCGATATGGAAAAAGGACCCAACTCAGACTGGGGCAGGCTGGCCAGTCGTGGGAAGTGTGTCCAGAGGAAAAAGATGCCTGACTATAATGAGGAAAGAGGGAGGAAGAAGGTGGAATGAGTTTTCTAGTGAAAAATAGCAGCAGTAGGATTTCCCTGGTGGTCCAATGGTTAAGGCTTTACCTTCCACTGCAGGAGTCATGGATTTGATCCCTGGTTGGGGAATTAAGATACCACATACCACAAGGTGCAGCCAAAAATAGAAATAAAGAAAATGCAAAATAAATAAATAGCAACAGTATATAAGAGGGCAAGAAGGCACAAGCCATCTTATGACATTTGAAGAATTTTAATTGTTTAGTGCTACTGGGGAAAAGGGAGCCAACTGGGCAGAAGCCAGGTCACAAAGGGTCAACTGGTACAATTCTTGACTTGGTGCAATTACAGAGCTATCTGTAAACATAGGAATGAGTCCAGTTCCAGTTAAGAAATACCTGCCTACGAGGCAGGTGCTGTTATGGTTGGGGGAAGAATAGTCCTCCAGTCATCAAGCTGTTCTTGGACACCTCTGATGTTCTGGGCCTTGAGGATTTTGTTGTGCACCAAACGGGACAAAGTCTTGGTCCTTAGGGAGCTCACTGTCTAGTGCAGAGAGGCAGACAAGAAAGAACATGCAGAAACATGACACGTTCAGTTGGGCAGTCCTATTTTAATGTAACTCTTCAGAAGAGGCCACTCTGAAAAGGTGCCATGGAAGTGCCAACCTCAGGAAGATTTAGTGCCAGAATGTTCCAGGGTAATGGAACAAAACATGCAAAGGCCCTGAGGCAGGAACTCCCTGCGTATCCAAGGAACAGAAAGTGGCCAGTGTGGTTGGGCAACAATGGAGCTGGGGGTGGGGTAGGTAGAGGCTCCGGCTAGGGCCGTGGAGGCTGTGAAGGGAGTTTGGGTTTTATTCTGAGAGCAGTTTACTGGAGAGGCCCTAAAGATTTGGTTGAGGACTGCCCTGGGAGTCCAGTGCTTAAGAATCTGCCTGCCCATGGCGGGGACATGGGTTCGATTCCTGGTACAGGAAGATTCCACATGCCATGGCACACCGAAGCCCATGGGACGCAACTACTGAGCTCTAGAGCCTGTGCTCTGCAACAAGAGAAGCCACTGCAATGAGAAGCCCTTGCACCACAACTAGAGAGTAGCCCATGAGCAGTAACAAAGACCCAGCACAGCCAAAATAAATAAGTAAAATTGAAAAAAAGAACGACACTTGGTCGAAGGAAGAGATCCAACCAGATTAGCTGAATGGCTGGATCCACAAAGCCTTTGTTGATGCCTCCTTGTACCTTCATTTGGGGGTCTTCAGGACTCCACCCATGAGCAGTTCACACTCTTCCCTCAGTCCTGAGGTCTGTGTGTTCACATGGCTTTGTTCCCCATCGTGTCCCCAGCATCTAGCATCATGGCATGGGATCAGTGAATGACTCTGAAATGAGGGGCCATCATCCTTAGTAGGAAAACTCAGGTAACTCCTGGGATGGGTTGGGTTCTAATCTCTCCAGAGAGAACTCAAATGGACCTTGTGTGGGGTACTCAGATGGAGGTCAGAACTGCAACAGAAGTTTCTACCAGAGTCTGCCAGGTCACCTGTTTCTCCTCCTTTACCCTCTCCACCCCTATTTTGGCAAATGACTCTTCTTCTGACTCAAAGTACCCTTCCTTCTTATTCTAGATTTGGTGTCTGGGGTCTGTAGCATTGGTGTTCCCCAAGGCCTGAGGTTTTCTCCCATCCTCACTGCCCAGCTCACTGCTGCCTGCACCCTCCCATGATATGTCTCCAGGGTAATTCTTCTGCTGGGATCCTGGTTGATGCCATGTCCCAGAAACACCTTCAGATCAACCAGACATTTGAGGAGCTACGACTGGTCACGCAGGACACAGAGAATGAGCTGAAGAAGCTGCAGCAGACTCAAGAGTATTTCATCATCCAGTATCAGGAGAGCCTGAGGATCCAGGGTGAGCCTGGTGTGGGAGGGCAGTGCATGTCTGGAGGTCTCACCAGAGTGAGACCACTTTGTGAACTCCTGCAGGGTTGGGGCTAGGTCCATGTCTGTCTCCCCAGAGCCTTACCCAAAGCTTAGGACAAGTAATGGCTCCAGTGATGGAGCCCCTGCTGTGGGCCAGACTCCAGACTAAACCCTTATTCAATACAACCTTTACTCAGTACGACTGTGTTATTCAATACAACTTCTACCATAGCCCTAAGCATTAAGTGGGGATTCCCTGGTGGCTCAGATGGTAAAGAATCTGCCTGCAATGCAGGAGACCCAGGTTCGGTTCCTGGGTCGGGAAGATTCCCTGGAGAAGGGAATGGCTCCCCACTCCAGTATTCTTTATTCCTGTTTTGCAAATAATAAAACTGATGTTCAAAGAGAACATGCAATTTGGCCTGGGCTTCTTGTAAGTTGCAGAACTGGATATTAACTAGAGATATTCATAAAATCCCTTATTAACCAGTATTCTGTATCTCGGTGAATGAATGAATGAATGTGGACAGAGTGTTCCCCAATCAGAGGGAAAACCTAGGTTGGGAGTCCCCTGGTTGAACCAGGCTGGGGAGAGGTGGAACTCCGGAATGCCCCTTCTTGAGCTTCACTAATAGGACGTAAAGATGGGAGGAGGACACGACAGTGGAAAACTCTGCTGTCTCTGAGGTCTATAATTTTCTAGTAGCTGCCATGATTAAGGTGCGGGGAAAAAAATTAACCCAGAAGGAATTAACCCCACTAAGTGTCCTTACGTACCCTTTGAGGAGCCTTGAAACATGACTCATCTTCCTCCACTTCAAATTGACCCCAGAGCTGTATCACCCCCATCTAAGTGAGAACAGGAAGCCACCTTTTCCTTGTTCTTATTTTTCTGACTTCTTAAGGTAGAACCTTAGGTCATTGATTTTAGACCCTTCTTTTTTCTAATGTGTATATTCAGAGCTATTGATTTCCCTCTCCTTAATGCTTTAGCTGCTGCTCATCTTGGATATGCTGTATATCATTATCATTCAATTGAAATATTTTCTAATTTTTCTTCTGTTTATTTCACCCGTACACTATTTAGATGTATATTGTTTAATTTCCAAATATTTGAGTTTTTTCTAGATGTCACGTCATTATTGATTTCATTTCATGGCTGAGTTCTATTGTTGTCAGAGAACACACGCGTATGATCTCCTCTCTTAAATTTATGAAGGACTTGTTCTGTGTCCCAGCATGTGCTCTATCTTGATGAATGTATTTTGTGGTCTTGAAAAGAATGTATGTTCTGAAGTTGTTTCATTTAAAGGTAGCAATAATAAATTCAATAATGTTAACGTATTTAACATAGTATATAATGTTAACATAATGAAGTAAAACAAACAAACCAAGAAACCAATAACATCTATGTTTTCCAAACATAATTTAGTGAGTAGAGTGGCATTGTTTTTTACATTTTTACAAATCTCTTTAATGTTAGGCTTAGTTGGGGATAGCTGGATCTGGCTTTCAATCTGTTGTAATAGCACATATCTTATAGCCTCTAGAAAACTCTGCTGTATACTTATAAGTGAATAAAAGAAAAAAAAGGCAAATAAAGTCTTACAATTTTATGAAAATAGTTCTGGCTTTGTGGACCTCCTATAAGGGTTCTAGGAAACCCTTGGGGGTCCCTGGTTCATACTTTGAGAACCACTGATATATATCTTTATTGATTTATTTTTGCCTAATTGCTCCTATAGGTAGAGAGGTATCAAGATCTACTGTATAGTGTAATTCTCCGACAACTTATGAAATATTTTATGTTTTTTGAAGCTTTATTATTAGATGCATATATATTAATGCTATGCTTAGTTGCTCGGTTGATGCCCTGGGTTGGGAAGATACCCTGGAGAAGGAAATGGCAACCCACTCCAGTATTCTTGCCTGGAGAATCCCACAGATGGAGCAGCCTGGTAGGCTACAGTCCATGGAGTGGCAAAGAGTCAGACACGACTGAGCAAGTTCACTCACTTTCACTTTTAGTCTCCCAGTCATATCCAGTTCTTTGTGACCTCATGGACTGTAGTCCACCAGGCTCCTCTGTCCATGGGGATTTTCCAGGCAAGAATACTGGAGTAGATCTCCTCCAGGGGATCTTCCCAGATCCTGGACCAGATCAGATCGAACCCAGGTCTCCCACATTGCAGGCGGATTTTTTACTGTCTGAGCCACCAGGGAAGCATATATATTTATAGTTATTTATAATGACTTATAATTAGTATGTCTTTCTGATTGATTGGCCCCTTAATAATTATGGAATATCTTTCTTGATCTCTGGTTTCACTCTTTGTCTGGGAGCTATCAGATATTACTATAACACCTCCAGCCTTTTTATTCTATATTAACACAGTGTATTTTTATTCATGCTTTTTATTTATTTTTTATTTTTAAATTAATTAATTTATTTTAATTGGAGGCTAATTACTTTACAATATTGTAGTGGTTTTTGCCATACATTGACATGAATTAGCCATGGGTGTACACATGTTCCCCATCCTGAACCCCCCTCCCACCTCCTTCCCCATCCCATCCCTCAGGGTCATCCCAGTGCACCAGCCCTGAGCACCATCTCATGCATCGAACCTAGACTGGTGATCTGTTTCACATATGACAATATAGATGTTTCAATGCTATTCTCTCAAATCATCCCACCCTTGCCTTCTCCCACAGAGTCCAAAAGACTGTTTTATACATCTGTGTCTTTTTTGCTGTCTCCCATATAAGGTCATCGTTATCATCTTTCTAAATTCGTTAGTATACTGTATTGGTGGTTTCTTTCTAATAGGCTTCAGTTTTATCCACCTCATTAGAACTGATTCAAATGCATTCTTTTTAATAGCTGAGTAATATTCCATTGTGTATATGTACCACAGCTTTCTTATCCTTTTGTTTGCTGATGGACATCTAGGTTGCTTCCATGTCCTGGATATTGTAAATAGTGCTGCGATGAACACCGGGGTACACATGTCTCTTTCAATTTTGGTTTCCTCGGTGTGTATGCCCAGCAGTGGGATTGCTGGGTCATATGGCAGTTCTATTTCCAGTTTTTTATTCATGCTTTTTAAAATTTGAAATGTAGACAACACATAGTTGAGTCTTTTTATTTATTCTGAAAATCTCTGCTTTTAATTGAGGTGTTCAGTTTATTAATATGTAATGTAATGTTAAATACCCATCTATTGAGGTCCACATTTTAATATTTATTTTGTCCCTTTTTGATTTTTGTTCCTCTGTTCTTCCTTTTAATTGTTTAAATTTTTAAAGATGCTGTTTTAATTTAACCATTTAAGCTTTCCTCCTACCCTACCCTATGGGTGTTTTCTGTATCTTGAGATTAGCACATTGCCTGAGTCGTAGCAGGCATCGAATAAAAGTTGGGAGGATGATTCGAGCAGGTCTTCATTATATCTGAATCCATCCCAGATTGACATGAAAGAAAAGATAGCCCTTTTCCAAGATTAGGGAACAGGTGATTTCAGGCTCTTATTTCTACCCAAGGCCATTGACTCGCTGACAGAATGGATGATCCTATTCTTGGGTTTTCTGTTTCCTACTTGTGAGGTGGGGTTTCAATTCTGCTTTGGGTTTGTCCCCTTCCCGCAATGTCATTTCAGTCTCATTTATCAAGTGCACACATCAGAAACACAGATGACTGATCTGTTTGTGTGAGGGCAGTCTCAGCTCCCTCCAGTGGAGCAGACAATTGCCTCACGTCTCCTGGCGTCCTTCCCAGAAGCTTCTGCAATTTGCCAGGAGAGACTTAAGTGGGTCACTTGCATAAGGAAGCCAGGTCCCGTGTTGGGATTATCACTGTCTCCCTGTGGGTGGCAGGATTCCGAGTGGCTGTCCAGATTGTTCTGCTCTGTTCCTTGCCTGCTCAGTCCCCTGCAGTCAGAATGGAGCCATATTTTTAAGTTCTCTTCTAGTTCTGGGCTTTCCTGGCTGAATAGAGTTGCTTTAGTCCATCCTAGCCTTGTGTGTCCATAGGACAGGGTCTCGGCCGTGTGACATGGCCTTCAGAGGCCTGCCAGGAGCTTGACCAAGACTTGGTGACTGACGCTCATGTCTTCTAGACTCAGCCCCAGTGAGGCCCCTGAGATGTTCAGAAAGGCCATTGGCGAGGGTCGGATGCCAGCACTGGGGACAGTGGTTACCTGTGGAGGGAGGGATGGGGTTACCAGCAGGGGAGGGGTACAGGTGCTTCACCATGGAAGTGCTTGATTTCTTAAGCGGCTTCTTGATACACAGGTGTTCCTTGGATCATCCTCTCTACCTCCTGTGTCTTAAGTATTTCATCACAGGTTGTTAGCAGAGGAAGTCAGTGAGGCCTGGTTGCATATTCCTGCCATTGATGAGCTCCTGAGAGCTGGTGTGGAGAGAAATTGCCTCTCTCTGCTGAGAGAATCTCACTGCTTTCGTGTCCCCAGTGGCCCCAACTCTCTCTGTGTCTCTCTTCTGGTTTGTCAGCTGAGCTCACAGTGACCAACCTGGATAAGCATGTCAGGGACCTTCACCGCCTGAAGAAACCCCCCTTCCCTGAGGAGAGGCTGCTGAGCCTGGGAGACAGGACAAAGCCTGCGGAGCAGAGCCTTCTGACGAGGCTGTGCCCATGAAGTTGGGGCTGAGAGCTGCTCCATCTGCCTTTGCCTTTCATCCCCTCATGTAACCCATTAACCATGACTGACTTCCCTCTAGGGCCAATGGTGCCGGGCAGCTTCCTGAACATTTTCTGTCTAATTGCTTATTTAACCTCCCAGCAGCCACTGAGGATGATGCTCCCCTTTTACAGATGTGAAAACTGAGGCATAGGAGAGCAGGTGACTTGCCCAAGTTCACCCACCTGATGAATGGTGCGGTTCACTTCAGACCAGACATGGTGGCTCCAAGCCAGATCCCACATGGAGTGAGGAGGGCTAAGTAGGGGGTTGGCCAGGGCAGGCTCCTCCTCAGCTGTCCCCAGGCTTCCATCTCCCCACTCCCCGAGGGGAGCTCAGAGTCGGGGCACAAGAGCCCCGTTGCTGTGGAACCTGACTGGCCGCTGGCCAGACATGTCCCCTCGAGGGTCTTGCCTCCAGAACATGTGGGCTCCCGGCTGGACCGGGGAGGTCATGGTCATGGTGTCCTGTCCCCTCCTGCAGCTCAGTTTGCCCAGCTGGCCCAGCTGAACCCCCAGGAGCGACTGAGCCGGGAGACGGCCCTCCAGCAGAAGCAGGTGTCCCTGGAGGCCTGGCTGCAGCGCGAGGCCCAGACGCTGCAGCAGTACCGCGTGGTGAGTGGGCTCAGCGTCCCTCCCCTCCCCCGGGGCGGTGAGGCCCCGAGCTGTCCTGGGGACCCTGAGGGAGGCAGAGAGCCAGGAGGGGAGCGGGACTCCGTGGAGCAGGAGGCCAGGCCTTCTTCCCTGCGGGGCCGGAGGGGCAGAGTCGGTCTGGGAGGAGGAGGCCCTGCAGAGCTGTTCTGAGAGCCCCAAAGGGCCCGCTGAGCCACCGCCCGACCCTCAGGAGCTGGCCGAGAAGCACCAGAAGACCCTGCAGCTGCTGCGGAAGCATCTGGAGAGGGGCCAGGTGGCAAAGTGACACTCGGGCTGGTTGGACCCCAGTCAGTGTCGCTCCTCCTGGGTGTTTCTCTGGGTTTCTGGAAGGCAGGGCATCTCTGCTGTGCCCAGGGCACAGGAGAGGTGGCTGGGGCGCCAGGCCTTCCTGGGGGTGGAGCTGGGTGTGGGCCTGGTCCCTGCCTGGGCACCTGCCAGCTTTTGGCCTGGAGACGGGGGTGCAGCCAGTGTCCTTCCCTTGGGCCCGGGGCTCTCGTTCAGGTGTGAGAAGTTGGCGGAGATCATCTGGCAGAACCGGCAGCAGATCCGCAGAGCCGAGCACCTCTGCCAGCAGCTGCCCATCCCCGGCCCCGTGGAGGAGATGCTGGCTGAGGTCAACGCCACTATCACTGACATCATCTCAGCCCTGGTGACCAGGTGACTCCTGGCCAGGCCCTGCTCCCATCTGGTTGCCCTGGGTCGGGGGGCGGGCAGCAGGGTCTTTGCAGGTGGGGAGCTCTGGCTTAAATCCTTCAGTTTCTGCCTCACACCCTCATCCCATCCCTCTCCATCCCTTGTTGCTATGGCCTCTTGCTGTCGACCTTGCCCAGTATTTCTCATGGACACACACAGGTGTTTGTCTCCTGCAGCTCATTTCAGCTACTGAGTTCCTTTCACTGCCTCCCTTCCCACCAGCTCCCCTGACTCACCAGTGGCCCCCAGGGAGGGTGGACTGTGCCCCAAGCCCTCCCTTCACCTGCTCAGCCTGGTGCAAGGCAGCCTCCCCAGGTGGAAGGTGGGGCCAGAGTCCTGTCCCCTGAAGTGTCTCCTGTCCCCACAGCACATTCATCATCGAGAAGCAGCCCCCTCAGGTCCTGAAGACCCAGACCAAGTTCGCGGCCACCGTGCGCCTGCTGGTGGGCGGGAAGCTGAACGTGCACATGAACCCTCCGGCAGCAGATCCGCAGAGCCGAGCACCTCTGCCAGCAGCTGCCCATCCCCGGCCCCGTGGAGGAGATGCTGGCTGAGGTCAACGCCACCATCACTGACATCATCTCAGCCCTGGTGACCAGGTGACTCCTGGCCAGGCCCTGCTCCCATCTGGTTGCCCTGGGTCGGGGGGCGGGCAGCAGGGTCTTTGCAGGTGGGGAGCTCTGGCTTAAATCCTTCAGTTTCTGCCTCACACCCTCATCCCATCCCTCTCCATCCCTTGTTGCTATGGCCTCTTGCTGTCGACCTTGCCCAGTATTTCTCATGGACACACACAGGTGTTTGTCTCCTGCAGCTCATTTCAGCTACTGAGTTCCTTTCACTGTCTCCCTTCCCACCAGCTCCCCTGACTCACCAGTGGCCCCCAGGGAGGGTGGACTGTGCCCCAAGCCCTCCCTTCACCTGCTCAGCCTGGTGCAAGGCAGCCTCCCCAGGTGGAAGGTGGGGCCAGAGTCCTGTCCCCTGAAGTGTCTCCTGTCCCCACAGCACATTCATCATCGAGAAGCAGCCCCCTCAGGTCCTGAAGACCCAGACCAAGTTCGCGGCCACCGTGCGCCTGCTGGTGGGCGGGAAGCTGAACGTGCACATGAACCCGCCCCAGGTGAAGGCCACCATCATCAGCGAGCAGCAGGCCAAGTCACTGCTCAAGAACGAAAACACCCGCAAGTACGTTTCCTGCTCCTTCATCTGCCTTCCCCCAGCTCAGCTTCTGCTCTGTAGCTGGAGTCCCAGGTGATGAGGTCACACAGGGCCTCCCACTCTTTGTCTTGCTTTGCAATGTGGTCCCATGTCTTTCCAGTTCACTCTGTCTGTCTGTCTGGGGGTACTCCTCGCCCACAGAGTAAATCAACAGGGATTTCACTATTAGGGTGTCCCAGGACCTGTGCTGAGCACTGGCACACTGCTGTGATCCACACTGAACTTGGCTCCATCACGGCCCAACCTTTAGGCTAGCAGACAGCAGACATGAGAATTGATTACTTACTGACACGTGACAAGAGAGATGACTGGGGCACCATGAAAGTGGGTCATGGAGGGGGTGGGACAGAATGACAGCTAGTTTCAAGGCTGCGAGATGACGAGGAGATGATGAACGGGCGTGGAAAGGGCAGACGTTCGGGCAGAGAGAGAACACGGGCCCGTCTGAAGGAGGAGCAGACAAAGGGCGTGGTGGATGGAGAACCCAGGGGTGAGGTCCTGGGATTAGGCCAGGCGGATGGAGAACCCAGGGGTGAGGTCCTGGGATTAGGCCAGGCCACCTGTGAAGGGCGTGGGAATGAATGAAAGAGGGTGGGAATGAGTGAGGGGAGAGACTGGGTCCTGAGTACTGAGGCCTACTGTGTGCTCTGGGGCTAGGATGACAAAGATGACAAAGAGTTCTCACTCTCTTAGAGCCTGCCTTTGGGTGGGAACAAGACAGTCATATACTCTTAAAAATCAGGCAGCATCAAAAGTCAATAGAGTCTAGACAGAAAATTAAAGCCAAGCAATATCAAAGCGCCTGGATGGATGTTGCAACAGCACATGGATAGCCAAGGAGGGCCTTTCTGAGGATCTATTTGAGTGGAGATCTGAATGAGAAAGTCAAGAATGCACTGGTTACGACTCCACCTTCCAATGCGAGGGGTATGGGTTAGATCCCCGGTTGGGGAACCAAGGTCCTATATACCTCGGGGTACAGCAAGAACTTTTTAAAAAATTTAAAAAGTAACAAAGTGTAAAATGCATTACTTAAAAAAAAAATGTAACAGGAAGGCAAGTACAGGAGCCCCCAGGTGGCACTGAGCTTGCGTGTTCAGCAAACAGACAAGATACTGTGGGCTTGCTTGTTCTGAATGAGGGGAGAGGAGCCCAGTGACGCCAGGGCAGGGGTTGATGGCAGGGATCTTGTTAGGTTGAGGTCATGATTTTTATGTCAAGTGGGCTAGAAGCTGCCCAAGGCTCCCATGTCAATCTTGATGCCCAAGGAACTTTAACATTGGCCCCACCCTTGGGGCTTTGCTCGGATGCTCTCAGGTTGATGAGAAAAGTCAGCCCAGAGGAACGCTCTTGGGGGAGGGGTCCGGGGCTGCTGTGGGGCCTTCTGGAGAAGCTGGGCCGAGGGTGCACCCAGGACAGGGCTCCGGGCCTGGGCCCAGTGGAGACGGGCTCCCTTCTGCTTGGCAGTGAGTGCAGCGGGGAGATCCTGAACAACTGCTGTGTGATGGAGTATCACCAGGCCACAGGCACCCTCAGCGCCCACTTCAGGAACATGGTGAGGACAGGACCCGGCCCGAGGTGGGAGGTCTGCCCGGAGCTGAGTCCTGAGTCCTCGTAACCTGCTGCGTTCTCCTCGTCCCCTTCTGATCTCCCACCCTGCAGTCCCTCAAGAGGATCAAGCGAGCTGACCGGCGAGGCGCAGAGTCTGTGACGGAAGAGAAGTTCACGGCCTGTTTGAGTCTCAATTCAGTGTTGGCAGCAATGAGCTTGTGTTCCAGGTGAAGGTGAGGCCTGGTTCCCCTGTCCCCTGCAGGCCACCCAGCTGACTTGGGAAAGCCAGAGACTGGAATCCTTGCATACACTCAGTCCAGTTACCCCATGATGCTCTCAGAAAACCTACCTTCACTCTGCTGGTGCTTATTTGCTAGATTGTAATCTGGCACCTGGGCTTCCCTGGTGGCTCAGATGGCAAAGAATCCGCCTGCAATGTGGGAGACCTGGGTTCGATCCCTAGGTTGGGAAGATCCCCTGTAGGTTAACCCACTCCAGTATTCTTACCTGGAGAATCACCGTGGACAGAGGAGCCTGGCGGGCTAGAGTTCATGGGGTCCCAAAGAGTAGGACACGTCTGAGTGGGCACAGCACAGCAATCTGGCACCCACCCACAGGACTGAGGCAATGGCCAAAAAGAAATGGGCTGTATTTTTTGTTTATTTCTGCTTTGGTTTTGCTGGAAGGGGCTTGAGGAATGGAGGTCGGGTGCCTCCCCCAAGTGGAGGACAAGACCAGGGTCATAGGCCCTCATCCCTCATTCCCTGGATTCCCGTAGACTCTGTCCCTTCCCGTGGTTGTCATCGTTCACGGCAGCCAGGACCACAATGCTACCGCCACCGTGCTATGGGACAATGCCTTTGCTGAGCCGGTGAGTCCCCGCGGGACCCCCACTTCAGCCTCTAGCCCCTCAGAGGTTCCCAGGGTCAGCCCCAACCCCAGGGCTCCGGCTGAGTGGTCTTCTCCCACACTTGGGCCAAACCAGTGGTCCCGGGGGCAGCTGGTGTGAGCACCCTGCCCTCAGCACAGCCTCAGCTCTGTCTGGGCTCTAGGTCATGGGACTGGGGTCTCCTAGGTTTGTGAGCTTGGTGCTTGGAATCTGGTCCCTGATCTCTGCTCCCAGGGCCCTGCTGGGTCTCTACCCCTATATACCCGTCCCTCTGCCCTGCCCCCCCTTTCTTTCCATTGTGCTTCTGTCTCTTTCCTGGATCTTTCTCACTCCCCTCTGCCTCTCGGTATCTGTCTGTGTGTGTGTGTGTGTGTAAATATCTCCTACTCCCTCGATCTTTTCCCTTTTCTTCTCTCCCCCTCAGGGCAGGGTGCCGTTTGCGGTGCCCGACAAGGTCCTGTGGCCGCAGCTGTGCGAGGCGCTCAACATGAAATTCAAGGCCGAGGTGCAGAGCAACCGGGGCCTGACCAAGGAGAACCTGGTGTTCCTGGCGCAGAAGCTGTTCAACAGCAGCAGCAGCCACCTCGAGGACTACAACGGCATGTCCGTGTCCTGGTCCCAGTTCAACCGGGTGAGGGACGTGTTGCCCGCTGCCTGCCTGGGACTACCTCCACCCCTCCCCCACCTCACAGACAGGCACCTGGTCCGTGGCCCCCCTCCACCCCCAGACCCTTCTCCTACAACCAGGAGAGAAGGGGGCTGGTACCCCAAGGAGTGCAGACAGCCATGAGACCCGAGGCAGGACTTTGGAAAGAACCCGGAGCTGGAAGTCAGGGTACCCGGGCTCTGGTCCTCAACATGTTAACTCATTTGCCAGGCCCCTTCCCTTCACTGCACCGCACTGTTCCCATCTGTAGAATGAAGTGGTTGGGCAGGAGTGACTTTGGAGGTCTCATCCAGCTTGGACAATTCCTTGCACCTTTGACCCCCTCCATGGGATTGTCCTGGATCCCTGTGTCTGAGAGGATGGGCTTCCCAGGTGGCACTAGTGGTAAAGAACCCAGCTGCCAATGCAGGAGGCAAAAGAGACGTGGGTTCGATCCCTGGGTTAGGAAGATCCCCCGGAGGAGGGCATGGCAACCCACTCCGCTATTCTTGCTTGGAAAATCCCACGGACAGGAGGCTGGTGGGCTACAGTCCATAGGGTCACAAAGAGCCGGACACAATTGAAGCGACTTGGCACACAGGCACTGGGTGAGGACATGGGGGCACCAAGTGTTCCCTGGACCACCTGTGATGACGGGGACACAAGCCCTAACCCAGGCTTTCCTGGCACTCTCAGGAGAACTTGCCCGGCTGGAACTACACCTTCTGGCAGTGGTTCGACGGGGTCATGGAGGTGCTAAAGAAACATCACAAGCCCCATTGGAATGACGGGTGAGGCACGGGGGGTGGGAAGCCAGGGGCTCAGGGGACAGTGGCTGGTGGCCCAGCAGTGACTCTGTGTGCTCCGTGCACCCAGGGCCATCCTAGGTTTTGTGAACAAGCAACAGGCCCATGACCTGCTCATCAACAAGCCCGACGGTACCTTCTTGTTGCGCTTTAGCGACTCAGAAATTGGGGGCATCACCATTGCCTGGAAGTTTGACTCTCGTGAGTTCCCTGCATTGCCCACACTCCCATCCCAGTGGCTCTGTTTCTCATTTCCTCATTCCCTTTCTCCATCAGGCCTGTATCCTTAGAAAGGGTCCCCTGGGAAAGATGGGAACTGAGCTTAGAGGGTGGGTGGAGTGTTGCCCAGACCCTTTCTATTGTTTTCCTCTTGGGAGAACCTAATATCACTACCCCCAACAGCCTCCAAAACTGCTGAGCGAGTCCTTCTATGTCCTGATCCAGACTTGTTGGTATCTGCTCGCCCATGGTCACATCCTTGCCCTGTGCCGAGAACAGGGGTGGGGTTGCAGTGCAGGCTTTTACCTGGATGTCTCTACAAGCCTGGTCCCCAGCCCTACAGCTCTGATCCTCCTCCTGAGGGTGGTGGGTTGTAAAAATAAGCTTGGCCTTTTCACAGCTGACCGTAACCTGTGGAATCTGAAGCCATTCACCACGCGGGATTTCTCCATCCGATCCCTGGCCGACCGGTTGGGGGACCTGAACTATCTCATCTACGTGTTTCCCGACCGGCCCAAGGATGAGGTCTTCTCCAAGTACTACACTCCTGTGCTTGGTGCGTCTGCCCAACACACCTCCCAACACACTCCCGGGGCTAAGCAGCGGGTACACCCCAGGAGCCCAGGGGCCATTTCCCCTGTGAGTGTTGGTCCCCGGGATGGCACAAGGCACGTAGTGGGGATTCAGGGCTCACCACTGAAGAGAGTTTGGAAAGCAGAAACCCCAACCTAGCTTTCTTACCTGCAAAGCAAAACACTGAGTGGACTCCCTTCTGTGACCTTGGAGGCGGAGGCGGCTGCAGTGTAGGGGGAGGAGCAGGACCACGCAGACCCACAGATAATGCACGGCTCCCATCTTAATCAACTGCTCTCACCCCTCTCCACCCTCAAACCTGCCCTCACAGTTGAGGGTAGGGAGCAAAATGGACAGGTTTTTTTCTCTTCAACCTGGCCCCACTCCATTGG